>MU159790.1:77900-94922 GCA_015888305.1 Antheraea pernyi | reverse complement strand
GTGTGAGTAATGCATATTTTAATTAATTTAATGTACTTCTAATGCATTTTATATAAAATAAATAGCTTTCTGCACTTCTCCTCCATATAAACTTTAACTATGTCAAATTTCACGTTCAACCGTTCGCCCAATTCCGTTAAAAAGGGATACAAAGTTTAGGCTTCACGTATTAATATATAAATAGATGTTACTAGTTGTGATCGCGATTCCGTCCGCATGGAATCTAATGTAAAAAAACAGTGACTTATATAACCATCTGAGTGTATTAAGTCCATTTACTTACCTACTTTTCTCTCGTACTTAAGTCGTGCTCTCATTAAAATTCCAATAAATTTTGATAGAGTGAACCGATTTTAATGAAACCAAGACTAAATGTGAGTCGAGTATATGGTTTATATATGAACGTAGTACTTTAACAGTGATGCGTGTTCAAACATACACACAGACAGACAGACGTTCCCAAAAATGATTGAATAGTATTTTATTGCTTACTAGCGGGCGCGGCGGACGTTATCACGCCCTTAAAAAAAAACTTGACAAATTATATACCTAAACGTTCCTCGTGAATCACTTTATCGACTGGTGAAAACGGCATGAAAAGCCGTTCAGTAGTTTTTGACTTTATCGCGAACAGACAGACAGACGCAGTAGAGGACTTTGTTTTATACTATGTAATGATTTTCCAAGACACCTGCAGTAATATTTCTCACAAGATACTAAAAATATAGACACGTTACATTCACATTCTTATTATATCTATAGAAAGTATTGTTTTGTTTTTGGTATACAGGGAACAAGATCAGGAGTGGCAGCATGGGAATCTGGTGAGTTATCTAAAGTGCTTGTTTTAAACCCCCCCTCGAACACAGGCCGGCAACGCACTTGCGACTCCCCTGGTGTTGCCAGTGTCTATGGACGGTGGAAATCACTTAACGTCAGATGAGCCACCTGTTTGTTTGCCTCGTATGATAAATAATATATATTTATTTTTAGTCTGATGAAGTTGTAAAGGCCAGTCAGGCCTCATCGGCTGAGTGACTTAAACGCTCGCCTTAGTAGTCCGGTGAAGCTGTTAAGGACCTTGCTAGGTCAATAGCGTAGTCGGTTCGAGAGAAAAAAAAGCCAGTCACGACAATAGTGTAATCAGTTCGAAAAAAAATATTGTGCCGTCACGGGACCCCTGGCAGATGTGGAACATCGAAATGGTTTTGTATAAGTTATATGCCTAAAAGAACAGATTACGACAGGAATCAGCTATGGCATAAGGAAAAGATAAACCATTACACATTTGTTCCATAAAATAATGACTGTATATTTATTTTATTACATAAATATTAATTTTTATTAAATACAAAAATTCAACAAGGCGCAGGCGCGGTGTGTATGACGGTATTTATCAAAGGACGCTAGATCGTCGGCACGTTCCGCGTAACACTAGTATAACGAGTGGCCGACAGACCAATTTGAATCTTATATTAATGCCGATAGAGTTGCAAATGTTTTTGAGTATATCGTTAATAGCTCAAAGTCCGCGTTTTGGGTCGCGCCCAGTAAAAATCAGATTTATCAAAAGGTTTATCAATGTTTGTCGACCAGACGACGGAATATTCCTTTTTTTTTCTTCTTTTTTTTTATTGTGGCACGGCAAAATGACTAATATGCCTCACGGCAAAATGACTTCTATGCCTGATGGTAAGCACAGTGCAATCCAAAAACAATGGCGACCACCGAGTGACACACTATCCATCGCCGGTCACCACTATCATGCCGGCCTGCAAAAAGCTGGATATGCACAGGCTGATCCCGTAACGCGACCCGCAGAAGCGAATCACTATGACGGGCTTTTTCGCCATATACATGGTGGTTGCGACCCAGTCAGGCTGTAGAACCCTACCACCCTGCTCTCGCCATTGCCTCATTCGTTATTCAGCAGGGTGCACCACGTGCAGGTGAGGTTGCTTAGGGTGTCTCAAGTCTTATGATGTTATTCGACACCCCTTACACTCCAAATTTCTTTATTCCTTGGTCCATATGACCAAATAATATCTTTTTTTTCCAGGATATAACAGCCGAACGCGTCGTCGGCTGGGGTATGGGTGAGGCGGAAGGGACAGAATCTTCTAGAGAGGGTTCTGAGGATGAGTGGGCGGACGCGCCCACGGACATAGGCTCCTTCCTCCACACTAAATTGAGGGTAGACGGAGATAATAGCGCAGGTGGGTAGATCGTTTTTTTTTATATACACTTGATTCCTATATACTTACAGTCAACTAGCGGGCCCGGGTGACTTTGTCCCGTCCTGATAATAAAATATATACTGGTGATAACCGCATGAAAATCCGTTTAGTAGTTTTGAGTTTATTTCGAACAGACAGACAGACAGACGTTGCACAGGACTTTGTATTATAATATGTAGTGATATAGGTAATTTGTCAGGGTTTGTTTTTGTATTTCATACTAGCTACCCGCTCCGGCTTCGCTCGTGTGTACTAACAAAGAAAATGAGATCACGATTCCCTTTACATTATTTAATTTAATAGAACGTCAACTAAACGTCAATCTGTCAATATTTTTGAAGACCTCCCTTGTAGTCTTCTATCTCATTCAATATAGATTTTTTTAAACAAAACGTTTCACTTTTCCCATTGATATATATAAAAACCCAAGATGCACACATATGTTTTTGCAAATTCAACTTTACGCGAATTATTTAAAGTTGTTTCTACAAAGTAGTGTTAAAAACTGACCAAAGACGCCAACGACGACAGACTATTGGAAATGAGTTCAGAGTTCCCAATTGTGCACTGATTTTATGCGGATGGGTTTGAGACGTTGACTGTGTATCTTGGGTTTTTATATATAACTTTTCTATACGATTCTTCGACAAGAGTTTTACAACAAGAAAAGTATTAGCTAAATAGGTGCAGCCGTTTTGAAAGGATACGTTTATATACATACGAAAATTGATTTTGTATATATACCAGGTGAAAGTTTAGACAGGAGCAATATTTATGGACCACGCTCTGCACTCGATTCTCGTTCCAAATCAATTAAAATATAGGTGCTTAGATATTCTAACCTAATTATCTAGAAAAATACAAAAATTATACGTAATCCTCTATGCGTCTATGTTAAAGCACAGCGTCAGGGAACGTCGGCTGAGTTCACTTTCACTTGAAAGTGAACGTGAGCACGGCATGAAGAAAACGGAAGGGTTTATTGTCCGTTTTATGATATGGCCCATTTTCTCTCTTACTTAAGTCGCGTCGTCATTAAAATTACAATAACTTCCGATAGAGTGGTCACCGATTTTAATGAAACCAAGATTAATGTTACACGAGGATATACTGTATGATGTCATTGAAGTTTTATCATGAACGCAGTATTTTAGCAGTGATGCGTGTTCAAACAAACAGACAGATAGACAGACAGACAGAAAAATTATTACTTATTCCAAGACACGCATTGTATGCAAATTATAACTATTGTATTTTAGCCGTTTATAGTATGCTACTATACAAGCTGTGCCTGCGGTTCCAGATGCGTTTTTTATCATTATATATCCTAACTAGCTGATCCGTGGCCACTTCGTTGGGCGGTAATAGGCATTATCAAGCTACAATTTTTTTATAGAACTCAATCATATATCTCTCATCGTTAAGGCAGCGTTCGTTAGAAACGTTTTCGTTCGACCATTTTTTTTCCGATTCCCCAGATATTACCCCCCTACAACCTCACAAACTTTACCTCTTTATGATATTAGTATAGATAATATAATTAGTTAATTATATTAAATAATTAATTAGACCCACCTACCCTTCCCCTTCCTCTCTCCCTCCCCCCACCCTCTCCCCAACACAGGCTGGCAACGCACTTGCGCCTCTCCTCCTGTTCATCATGCTCTGAAAAGGAATAAAATACCCCGATTTTGCAACATTCTTCATTGCTGCCCCGCTCCTATGGGTCTTACCGTGATGATATATAACATATAACCTTCCCCGATAAATGAGCTATATAACACTGAAAATATTTTTCAAATCGGACCAGTAGTTCCTGAGATTACCCCCTACAACGTCACAACGTCACAAACTCAAACCTCTCAAACTTTACCTCTTTATAATATTAGTATAGATAATTTATTGTTTTTTAATGACAGATGACGAGTCCAACGATAGCGGTGCTGGACCCGCCTGCAGGTCCACTGCAGCATCGTCCACGTCGTCAGCAGCTGCCTCGACGGACATAAAAGTGGAGACGTCACATGGTCAAGTAACACATCATTCAACCAAAGGTCAGTTTCGTTCCAGCAATGGTTCTGTTTTGAGTGAAGGACAAGTTTGCGATGAAACCATTTTTTTTTTCTGTCAAAAGGAGGCAAACGAACAGATGGGTACACATGATTTTAAGTGATCACCACCGTCCATAGACACTAGCAACGCCAGGCTATGTATGGGGGAGGGGTAGAGAAAGGAGAAAGGGGAAGGGAAAGGGGGAAAGGAGGTGGGTGCTCTCACTGCCCGAACGAAACGCAGCAATGCTTGCACTGTTAGTTCACGTCGGTGTTTCTGTGTGTCGGGTGGTAGTACCGCGGGCGAGTCGACCCATTCACGCTGAAACCAGTAATAGCTTCAGCGTGCCTCTACCACCATAGTAAGGCTTTTTCTGAACCCGTCTGGTTAGCTACCAAGTTATAAATCTTTCGACAAGCACTTAAGACTTATTTTAGTAGTTACACTTAAAAGCTGTTTTCAGACACATATAACAGGTGAAAAGTTAATCACTCGCAGTATTCTAGGATATGACACTTGATGGCCACATTTAACATATAAAATAATAATATCAAAACAAATACTAATAAACAACCAAGAAAATATAAGTTACAGTTTGTTGTAAGACTTTCAAAAGTATAAACACAATCATAATAAACCTAGATGCAATGACCGGTGTCGGAAGCTACAATGGGCGACCCGGAGTTAATTATCATCGATAATAAAACGGATAGTAAATCCTTTTGTTTTGTTCCTGACGTTCTCACGTTCCCTTTCAAGGGAAAGTGTAATCACCCGACGGTCATTGACACTGTGATTTAACATAAACGCATAGAGGATTGTGTATGATTTTGGTATTTTTCTAGATAATTAGGTCAACTATTTTTTTAATTGATTTACCATGAGAATCGAGTGCTGAGTATCTTCCATAAATATTGCTACTGTCTAAACATTCAGCAACTTGTAACTCGGCAAAGTGACTGCACTATGCCTGATGGTAAGCACAGTACAATCCAAAAACAATGGCGACCACCGAGTGACACACTATCCATCACTGGTCGCCGCCGTCATGCCGGCCTGCGTAAATGTCTCTTCACGTTGCGCTTGACGGATCCCACGTCATAAGAAGGAGGTAACACACCGGCCGGGAGATCCACAGCTTCACGTTACGGCAAAGATAAGATACTCACGTTACGTTACGTTCGTAACTTTTTACCCTTATCCCAGCTCTTCTACTCTTCCCTATAGATCTCGTCTCAGTATTCACACTTATACCCACACACATACCTGTACATATCATTTTTGAAGTGAAGGCACCGTTAGCCGCGTCGAGCGACTTTTTGGTAGGGGAAAACTTACGGGTTCGCGTCACCGATGACGTCGACATGCCCGTGCTGTATTGCGCTCGCGTCAGACTAGCGACGCGTAGTATAGGTGTAAGGGGTGTCGAATAACATCATAAGACTTGAGACACCCTAAGCAACCTCACCTGCACGTGGTGCACCCTGCTGAATAACGAACGTGGCTGATGAATGGCGAAAGCGGGGTGGTAGGGTTTCACAGCCCGACTGGGTCGCAACCACCATGTATACGGCGAAAAAGCCCGTTATAGTGATTCGTTTCTGCGGGTCGCGTTTCGGGATCAGTCTGTGCATATCCAGCTTTTCGCAGGCCGGCATGACAGCGGCGACCGGCGATGGATAGTGTGTCACTCGGTGGTCGCCATTGTTTTTGGACTGTACTGTGCTTGCCATCAGGCATTGGTGTACACATTTTGCGGTGCTACTATAAAAAAAAATATAGCGGCATGTATACATGTTATATTGAACTTATGGAGAAACATCATATGTTTGTTGTAGTCCGGTGAAGCTGTTAAGACCACAGAGTACGTTATATAAATAGAAGTCGCACTCGTTCTTTCCAATCAGCGCCTCTATAATATGCCTTTCGAACTAACATTGTTGGTTATAAATGTACATTTATAGCTATGTATGTATGCATACAGCGGTACTGCGTAAATCGTATACAAGTTTTTGATCATTTTTATTTGTAATGAATATATTCATCGTAAGGCATATCTAAATACAAGTATGTATATGCAGGAGTCAATGTTATAAGTAGATCCGGGGATAGATAAAATTGTTTGTGGGAGACAAGAAAATTTAAGGGAGCACACTCTCGAAACAAATACGTAAACAAAGTGAATTAGTTGAAAATTGTCAGTTTGAAATGTCAAAATTAATTACCATCCACCATCTTTTGTTATCAAACTTGCCAAAAAAATTATATAACAGTGCCATCTAGGGAGTGAATTGATAACCAAAAATAGACGAGCCTTTTCCATACAAATCCGATTCTGAGAAGTGAAAATAGTGTGGTTAAGACCTCGCTTGCTCAATAGCGTAGTCAGTTCGAAAAAAAAAATCATATGTTTGATTAATTAACTGAACATTCTTGAAAATGCTTCGGTACCTACTTAGTTTCGTATTGTAATAAACTTCCCAACATCTCAATTACTAAGCTAATGAAAAATGGGTAATATTAAGTAGTGCGTCACACATGTGTACCTCACGAATTCAAGCATGTTTTGAGAATCTGACAAATCAGGGAGGGTGAAAAACTCTGGAACGCTGACATCACTACTCGAACGATTCGATAAAATTCGAAACGGGGTATTTTTTTTAAACTCTGTTGTATGTCGTTCCCACGCTCGATGAGTCATACTTGGAATTTTATAATATGCTATATATAATCGATTTCATGTACGTTTTATTTTGTTATATGTTATTATAGGATCGAAGTCGGGTCCGAGTGATCCTCGGTTCAGTGATGTGGTGAAGCTGAGCGATTATCTCCAACACGGCAGGCGGCCTCAGTTCTGGGAAGAGAATTACGTCAAACGAGTGAGTTTTTTTTTAAATAATACTATGTTCGCCTTTGATTCCGCACGCGTTTATTATTATTTTTCGTCATTATTGCAGCGTCACCTAGTGACCAGTTACAATAAATAGAATAGCGTGACAATGTTCTCAGTGTTTAAAATATGTAGAGATACAGGTGTTAACATAAAAACTTTTGTTTTAATTTTATTCTTTAGGGAACCCTTCGATTAACTATAACTAGATATCGGGTCGGCGCGAAAAATACGTCTCGGTAAATTACAGCTCACTTGAAATGTGAGCTTTTATTTTGTTTAGTTTGTTTGAAACACAGCCAATGTACGCACGTTTCACATGCCGCAATGTATTCAAAAGATACAAAAATAATACCCAAAAAAGCATTTTAACGGTCGGAGTATCTTATTTTCGCTAAATACATGTTGAATAAGTTATATTTTAAGCTTTAGACTAACAAATAATATCAAATTTTGCACAAAATTACCTATTTTATACCTGTAGTACAAATGTTTGGCCTGGGCTCTTCAACCACGCATAATAAGGGGAAAAAGTACCTTTATTCATTGCGTGTTAAGGTTGAATTCACCCTAAATGCTGTTTATGTTGTCTTTCATTTGTGAGGGGAGTAATTTATTGCTTTGCTCGCTTTATCGTAAGTATTAGATAATATTTAGAACATTTGTGACTTTATTACAAGGTGTCATGGTTGTAATTAGGTTGAACTTAAAACTTTTTTCTCCCTTTCTTAGCAAACAAATAGCTACACATAAGTATATATTTACGTAGACAGCTTTTAGCTTCGATTTTGTGCGTGACCCTTTATCTAGTTATTGTTGATTGAAAAGGCAACCAATCTTCTAGATTAATACTGCCATACATATTACAAGCTATCGTTTCAATGTTCCAACAAGATGGCGGTCCTCATGTTAGAACTTCCCAGGGAGTTTCTGTCGTAAGTCAGATTCCACGCTCCGTGGTATTATTTCCCGTACACTTGTGCAGAATTACCGAACTATGTTACGTAAAACACCACCAAATTACAAAATAACACGCTAAAACTAACACGCAGCGGTAGTTCTCAAAAGGAAAAAACACCCCGATTTTGAAAAATTCTTCATTGGTGATCCGCCCCTATTGGTCTTAGCGTGATGATATATAGCCTATAGGCTTCGTCGATAAATGAGCTATATAACACTGAAGAATTTTTCTTTAAAATCTGACCTGTAGTTCCTGAAATTAACGCGTTCAACTTTTTTTTCTTTTTTTTTCGAACTGACTACGCTATTGGCCTAGCAAAGTCTTAACAGCTTCACCGGACTGCTAAGGCGAGCGGTTAAGGCACTCAGCCGATTTTATTCTGACAAATAGCTCAAGGGTGCACGGCGCACCTCGGCTGGGGCTGTTTTTTTTTTGTTGTTTTATTTCTTACCTACCGCAATACTTGGGGCGACACGAGATCTCAATGGACTTCATCGTGTCGCCCCAAAGCGGTTGGCCCGTCGTCAGAATGCGCTGTCCCCGGGCCCACTCCGTGGAAGAAGACGGCCATACAAATACCGGCCGTCACCTCCGTCCACCGGACCTGTGCAAGTGAAGATGGACCCCCCTACCGCTCCATCATCCCTAGGCCTACATCAGTCATACTGCCGCCTCCTCCTGCCAGTCCTCCGTTGGCGGAGACGGTCCCTTAGAGGGTTCTCCTCGCGGACCCTCTCTACCGCCTCCTGCGAGATGACTTCCTCGCAGAATGAGGCCACAATATTCCATACATCCTCGCTGCCGAGCATGGCCGCAACCACGCTCGGCAGCGACAGATCCTGTCCTACCGCCACAGCCAGAGTGCGACGCTGCTCCTCCCACGCAGCACACTAAGACAGAGTTAGTCCCTACACCAGACGGAACGTCAGGGAGCCCCACTTCTGGCGACACCAATCTGGCAGAACCTGACGGGCGGTGTCGATAGTCGTTCTACCGCACCGCGCGTCCGCCAGGTCCTACCTTCACCTCTCCATCTTCCCCCTCTCTCCGTCCTTCTCGCGACCTAACTGAGCTACATATTCATACTTATATAAATTATTGTACCAATTGAGGTGTATATTATGTATCAAGCATATACACCTCAATAACTCTTATATGTATTTCGTGTCGGTTAATTTTTTCTTCTAATCCAGTTCGATAAGGGAAGTGATAATATACCTACTTAATCATTCTCCTCAGGTAATGGAGGCGGTTAGAGTGAAAGATTTGGAGATGAAACAGGCGGCGGAGATTCTTGGAGTGAGCTACGGAACACTCTACGGCCGGTATAGAGACGTCTACGGGTGCATCAACAGGCCTTATAGGTATGTCTCTTTTACACACGCCCTTATATATATATATCTACATCTCTCTTTAAACATATGTCTACGGGTGCATCAACAGACCTTATGGGTATATCTCTTTTCAACTCGCTCTTATTTATATATATCCGTCTCTCTTTCTAAACATGAATCGTATTTCGTCTATATATCTATATATCGTAGTCGTTTCTATATATATGAACCTAGGTTTATTTAAATTATAATTCATACTTTTAAAATACTTTGAACAAATTTTCCCTAAGGTTCTGTTTGTTATCTATTGGTATTTGTTTTGATATTAATAGTTTGTGTTAAATGTGACCATGAATTGTCATATCCTAGAATAATGCGAGTGTCTAACCTTTCACCAGGTATATACATACGTAATTACTTAACACACTAGTTTATACCCGTGACTTTGTATGCGTTGTTTGTTATCTTAATATATAGAATGACTGGTTAAATAGTTTCAATACTTTCACAGATTACTCATTATTTGCTTCTCGTTCTAAATCAATTAAAAAAAATTGGTGTTTAATATTTCACCTAATTATCTCGAGAAACGCAAAACTGATATACACTTAACATCAGCTGATTTACGCAAAAATGAACTGGTGTAATAAATGAGTCACACCATCCTATCTCGTCCTCATCTCGACTCGCACCCCTCTTCCATTTGTTCGACCGTGCGGCGTTCCCTTTTTAACCTTGAAAAGCGCCCCTTGAATTTTGGTTAATTGAAGCTAGGTGTGATTTTTTAACGTTTATAAGTATCGTTCCCATACTTTCAAAGTTTTAGAACAAACTTTAATTAATGTTCTCTTTGTTGTTTATTAGCATTTGTTTTGATATTATTATTTTACATGTTAAATGTGACCATGAACTTACCCTACGATTGAAGGGTGTTTAATCTTTAATCAGTCACATGGTATATTACGTACAGAGGAAAAAACATAAATTTAAAAAGTTTAACTAAAAAGTGAAAAATAAATAATAGTTTAAAAAAACTAAAAAAACACGCTTTCATAAAAAATCCATCTAAAAAACAAAAAAAAAATTTAATAAATTTGGATTTATAGTGTAAATTAGAAATAAATGTATATTTTTGTAAAAAGTGACAAAAACAAATGATGATGACCTCCAGATATCAGTATTTTTATCATTTTTTTGTTACTTTTTACAAAAATATATGTTATTTAAATTAAAAATTTACTTTATGTAACTTAAATATAAAAGTAAGACATAGTATGCTGTCTCTGACTTTTTTGTAGGCATTATCGAGCTCTACAATTTTTCTCTAGAACTGAATGATATCTCATCGTTGAGCCAGAGCTCGTAAGAAACGTTTTCGTTCGACCGTTTACTCTCAGACTTACTTTGCAAATCCGACTACCACAAAAAAACCTCCATTTTTCGGGTTAATATATAGCCTATGACGCTCACAAATAACGTGGCTTTCTATTGGTAAAAGAATTTTCAAAATCGGTTTAGTAGTTCCAGAGATTACCCCCTACAACGTCACAAACTCACAAACTTTACCTCTTTATAATATTAGTATATATTGAAATATGATTTTTATTTAGATAATGACTAAGTGTCTAAGGAGTAAAACTTAAAAAAAATTGTACATAATGACAGACCTCTAACATTTTACGTATATAGAATAAATATGTGTCGCAAATAACCAATAATATTTTAGTAATATTTAAAAGTTAAAAATGATTACTGTGATCTATTCTTAATAGATACATACATTCCATCTTTGACTTTTTTGTAGATATTTCTAAGCTGTATAAGTCCTTAGTACATTATTTTAATATATCTCATAAGATTTAGTCAGCGGTACCGATATAAGAGCACAAAAACTCCTCTTTGAGACTTCATCAGAATACATCGACTTTTCTCTACTTTATATAAATATAATATACATGTATCATTACATAGTATAAAACAAAGTCCCCGACCGCGTCTGTCTGTCTGTCTGTTCGCGATAAACTCAAAAACTACTGAACGGATTTTCATGCAGTTTTCACCAGTGGATAAAGTGATTCATGAGGAAGATTTTGGCATACAATTTGTCAAAGATTTTTTTATAGTTAGGACGGGACAACGTCTGCCGGCCCCGCTAGTTATATATACAAACCTTTCGGTATAAATTCGCTAGTGAAGGACGTATCAAAATCCGTTGAGTAATTTAGAAAAAATAGGAAAAATATGCAGACAGACGTCGAAGGAAGAAAAAAAATAGAGTTCTTTTGCGACTTGTTATAGAATTACGACCTTTCGATGCGGAATTTTTCGTAGATCGTTGTAGAATAATTGTTTTTTTAAAAAATAGGAAAAATATGCAGACAGACGTCAAAGGAATAAAAAAAAAAGTTCTTTTGCGATTTTTTTTGTAGATCGTTTTAGAATACTTGTTTTTTTGCATTCGATTGACCGTTTGTAATTTTTTTTTATATGTCCAATGATGTAGGTAAACGAAAACATTTAAAAGCTATTTGTGACTGACAGCTTGTTTTTTCTGTTCTTTCTTTCATATAATATAAAAGCAACATGTCCGCGCTGCACCTGATGGCAAGTACAGTACCGTCGAAGCTCGACGGCGACCGTTCCGAAGGCAATAGGCACCTGCAGCCGACGTTGGCGTCTCGACTCGCCACTACCACGGCGAAGGCCACTAGGTAACTCGTAAAATTATATTAGCCGTTTGCGAAACACGTACAGTCTAATCTGACCACTATTTTTTCACAGTGACATTTAATAAGAATATAAATCTCTAACGTGTCGGTACTTTTTAGATTTTTGTGCAGAAAAAAAATTTCGCAGGATCTTGGAATAAATATTAAAATACGTTTCAATCATTTTTAGAAATGTCTGTCTGTCTGTCTGTTTGAACAGGCATCACTGCTAAAGTACTGCGTTGACGAGAAAATCAAAGAAAATCATAAAGCATATCTCCGAGTAACGTTTAGTCTTGGTTTCATTAAAATCGGTTCACTCTATCAAGAGTTATTGTAATTTTTGTGAGAGCACGACTTAAGTACGAGAGAAAAGTAGTTAAGTAAATGGACTTAATACGTTCAAAAGTAGTTAAGTAAATGGACTTGATGCATTCAGATGATTTTATTTGTCACTGTTTTTTTACATTAGGTTTCACGCGGACGGTGTCGCGGGCACAGCTAGTATATATATATATTAGGGTGGCCCAAAAAAAAAGATTTTTTTTTTGTTCGAGTCTCGTATCAAAATATATAAATTTATAATGTTTTAAGAATCCGCTCCAAACGGCGGGTTAAAAAACAATTTTTAAGGGTCGCTCTAAATTTTTAAAAATTTCCAAAATCGTCAAAAATGTTTTTTTTTTCTTAATTTATTTTTCTCATTATTTCATTTTTTTCTACAAGAAAAATGATAAACGAGAGAAAAGTAGTTAAGTAAATGGACTTAATACGTTCAGATGATTTTATTTGTCACTGTTTTTTTACATTAGGTTTCACGCGGATGGTATCGCGGGCACAGCTAGTATATATATATATTAGGGTGGCCCAAAAAAAAAGAATTTTTTTTTATTCGAGTCTCGTATCAAAATATATAAATTTATAATGTTTTAAGAGTGAGATTTTCAGGATCGTTATCATTTTTCTTGTAGAAAAAATGAAATAATGAGAAAAATAATTTAAAAAAAAACATTTTTGACGATTTTGGAAATTTTTAAAAATTTGGAGCGACCCTTAAATTTTTTTTTTTACCTGCCGTTTGGAGGGGACTCTTAAAACATTATAAATTTATATATTTTGATACGAGACTCGAACAAAAAAAAATTCGTTTTTGCTGGGCCACCCTAATATATATATATATATATATCGGTCGCAATCCGCCTACCATCTCGTTATTAAATCCTTTATATGGAATATAAATTTCTAGAAACGATAGAATAAACAAATGTGATATTAAAATCAGTAAAAGTTATTCCTTATCCTTACTAATATAAAAAAATGCGAATATAAGTTTGTTCGTTTGTTACGCCTGAAATACACAACCGATTATCACGAAATTACTCCATACAAATTGTCAAGGGTACAGAAAATGCTTTAGGACGAAATGCATCCACATTAACGCGGGCGAATCCCCGAGTAAAAGCCAGTATAATATATATACAACAATGTCGGTAGTTACTCATATTTCTTTATTTTTAGAGTGCCATTGCACCGTTTCACTGTCAAATCTTTTCGACTGTCTGTCCGTGCGTCAAAGCTCGATGGGAAATTGTTGATAATAATACTGTTCCCGAGCTATATGAATGCGAGCGAATCTACGTGCAAAAGCTAATCTTATATGGAAATAAAATGATACAGGTCTGCGCCATAGTCGATAGGTTTCTATCGATAGTTTATTATTTCGTAGACACTTGGTACATATCGGAAAGATGAGATTTTTATCTGAAAGATGGAGAAGATATATGATTTTTTTTTTACGCCAGAGCGGTGAGGGACTTTTGGCAGGCGAAAGGCCCGTCGGATGTGCTAGATCGGCTCCAGCGAGGTGACATCTCGCTGGACGCGGCGGCGCGCGCACTCGGCGTCACTATGGCGAACCTTGCAGCGCACGTCGCCGACTTCGGACACGGGGCCACAGGTAAAAAACCCTTCGTTTTGATATCGGATGTGTAATTTAAAAAAAAAAAATCTCAAAATTTGCCATTTGGGTTATTTTCGTGGGGTAATAAAACCATATTATCTTAATTTGACTTTCTTTTTTTTTTCTCGAACTGACTACGCTATTGACCTGGCAAGGTCTTCACAGCTTCACCGGACTAACTTAATTTGTCCGAATCTACATTTGAGGCATATAGAATCAAAGACTAAGCTAAGTGCCACGAGTTCTAAAAATGAACTGAGTATGCAGCCGTCTAGTCTATATCATTGGTTGCAAATCACCATTTAATTCCATACAAGAATCAAAATACAGCTGAAGCCTTTTAATTTGTAATGTTTTAAAATTGATTTTGGGATCAAATACATTTAAGTACAACCAAGTCATCAAACATGAAGTAAGAATAAAATACAGTTAAGGGATTTTCATTTTTTAATTTCTTGAACTTCTCTTTTAGAGCTGATGGCCATAGGCAGGTAAAATCGATAGCCTATGCCACTCCCTATAATTGAAACTTTGAATATAAGTAAAACTCTCAACTCTGAGAATAGATAAACATTTTTTTTCGTTTCCTGCAAATTTGGCCTCTATGCACTTAGCTTGTTTTTGATTTTATATGCCTCATTTTTTTTTTTCAGTCGGTCCGATTTCAAGGCCTGCGCCTAAAATGGAGCGAGTGTTTCTTGTGTGTATGATGATCGTAATTGCTGAAACGCAAAAGACTTCGGGAAGTGAAATAATTAACTGCCGCTATTTTATTTTTACATTTGGTTCCACGCGGGTGGACTCGCGGGCAGAGCTACTATAAAATAATGAATCACACATAACCATCTACAGTCTTTATATAGATTGGCGAAAATAGAACAGTTTAGTATATTTTTCTCCCCCCCTTTATCAGTATAATGAATATTGATTTCAGATTTCGAACCTATACCCATAGAAGTAGACCCGTCGTTAAAGGTGCGACCACGCACATACAGTTCCGAAGCGCAGACCAAATCGGCCAAGAAGGGGACGCCCACCGCTGGGGATAAGGTACGTGCGCTCAATAAAATGTAATTTTATTAAAAAAAAGTTGTGTGTGCGATTCACACACGATAGAAGTGAAACTTCAGTAAATCGACAAAAGAATGAGATGAATATGTATAACAAGGGTAGGATAATTACGAAGTTTACTTGTTTAAAAATGAAAGTATTTTGATTAATTACTTTACGTTTTAATCTAGTTGCTCTACATCGTTAATAAAAAATTCCGTTCGAATATAATAACCGCCATAATTTTGTAACCGACGAACGAAAATACCTCGAAAAGTTGTTACGTCACTTACCTGTCGTGTTTCCGTTGCATCCGGTTTTAAATCACAACGATTGAAAAGAAGTTTCATTTAAAAAAAAAAAAGAACTCCAATGTGTTTGTAATTTAGTCTTTATATATCAAAACGCCCTAAATCCAATTTAAATCGTGCGTTATAATATTAAACATTGTAGTGGACTTTACTTTGTGCACTTTAATGGCCACTTTAACTGGTTTTAGCATGAATGGGTCGGCACGCCCGGAGTAGTACCACCCTCTCATAGAACACCGACGTGAAGTAACAGTGCCTGCATTGTTGCGTTTCGTTCGGTCAGTGAGAGCGCCGGAGGCCCACCTCCCCTCCCCTCTCCTCTCCCTCTTCCTCCCCGAACCCTTCCCCCAAAGGGTGGCAACGCACTTGCAACTCCTCTGGTGTTGTTACTGTCCATAGATGGTGGTGATCACTTAACATCAGCTGACCACACGTTCGTTTGCCAACAATGACATCCGGAATTGATGGGCCGCTACCACGTCTTAATTCGACAAAAAAAAACGTTTGATTGTATTTGTCCGAGTGTAGTCGGGTGGTAGTACCGCGTTCGACCCGACACATTCAATGCTGAAACCAGTAATAGCTTCAGCGTGCCTCTACCCACCTTACAAATTCGTAATTCGTATTTAAAAAACCCGTAAAATTCTCGTCTATATGTCTGTCTGTCCGCATTAAACTCTAAAACTACTGAAAGGATTTCTCTACGGTTTTCACCAGTAGATAAGGTGATTCATTGTCAATGTTGATTATTGTTATTAGTTGTAAGTTTCACCAGTCTCGAACAGATGGCGCTTTAAATTAGTTTGTAGACTGAAAACTGTAGGAACCGACTGCTATACCTCATAGATGGCGTCACGTTTTAAAATTTTTCTCTTTCAACTCCAGTTTATTTTATGGTGCACGTGTTCTTTTAACCTATAACTGAGCTATAACGGTGCGTGGTCGGGTCAGCTGGTGTATTATAAAAAAAAATAATTTGTAAATCTCTCAACGGCCATGGGAAGTCGTCTTGTGTTTGATTGTTTTTATTAATATTAAATATACAGTCCACTATAAAAGAAGTCAACAGACTGACCCTCAGGTGGTTTTAGAAAATGCTAGTAAATCCACGCCGAAGCTATTACTGTTTTCAGCATGACGTGAAGTAATAGTGCTTCCATTGTTGCGTTTCGTTCGCCCAGTGAGAGCGCCGGAGGCACCCCTCCCATTCCCTTCCCCCTCCTTTCTCCCACACATAGGCTGGCAACGCACTTGTGACTCCCCTAGTGTTACTAGTGTCTATGGACGGCGGTGATCACTTAACATCAATTGACCAGCCTGCTCGTTTGCCTCCTATGATATTTAAAAAAAAATGGTCTTAGAAAATCCGTATTCGAGCTGTTACTAGCGTGATACAGTGACTCCCCTACATCACTTTTACACACATCAGCTCCCCCACACACTGAACCAGCGCTGCTGAGCTTGTATATTAACTTGATGGGATACGCGTAGGGGTCGAGGAAGCTGGTGATCGGAA
>MU159790.1:62896-77889 GCA_015888305.1 Antheraea pernyi | reverse complement strand
AGACTCATAGACGAGGATCCGATACCGGCGACAGTGATCACCATGCATGAGGGGAAGCCGTTCCCGTCGCCACCGGTTACGACATCAGCGCCGGCGACAACCACAACCACGCCTAGTAAGTTTTTCTACCTGTTCCCCCTACTGAATACAGTATTTTTGGGTGAATATGATTTAAGCGAATACCTCTAATCATTTTCCAAATATTCAAGCTATTTTTACACCTGTATCCCGCTCCCCATGCCATTTAATATTAGTATTTTTGGGTGAAGATATGATTTAAGCGAAGACATCTAAATATTTTCCAAATATTCAAGCTATTTTTACACCTGTACCCCGCTCCCCATGCCATTTAATATTAGTATTTTTGGGTGAAGATATGATTTAAGCGAAGACATCTAAATATTTTCCAAATATTCAAGCTATTTTTACACCTTTACCCCTCTCCCCATGCCACTTAATATCAGTATTTTTGGGTGAAGATACATCATACCGCTTAATATAATCTTTTTTTTATTATTCAACACGGCAAAATGGCTGCTCTATGCCTGATGGTAAGCACAATATAATCCAAAAATAATGGCGACCACCGAGTGATACACTATCAATCGCTGGTCGCCGCTGTCATGCGAAAAGCTGGCTATGCACAGGCTGATCCCGAAACGCGACCCGCAAAAGCGAATCACTATGACGGGCTTTTTCGCCATATACATGGTGGTTGCGACCCAGTCGGGCTGTAAAACCCTACCACCCCGCTTTCGCCATTGCCTCGTTCGTTATCCAGCAGGGTGCACCACGTGCAGATGAGGTTGGCTTGGATGTCTCAAGTCTTATGATGTAATTCGACACCCCTTACATGATATGAATTTAAGTGGACTGATCTAATGTTTCCCACTTAATATCAGTATTTTTAGGTGAATATATGATTGATTGATGATGATATTAATGATTTGTTTATTGTTTTTTTTTATATTCAAAAGGATTATTATTTACGTGATTGTATAGTAATGAATATGTGTTAATTCAGGTGGTAAGTGGCCATCGATACGGGTCGCGAGTATAGACACGTTGCGCGGCGCCGGCGCGGGGGAGTCGGTCGCGTCCCCCCCTCCGTCCCGCGCCCGCCCCCACCTCCCCCTCGCAGCTGATGCGCACGCGACCCGACTTGACAATAGTCGCCGCGCGGAAACCGGACGCGAGACGCGACGACGACGACACGTGATCGCTCCCCTTCCCCCACTCGCCCCCTCCTCGTTCCCCCTCCACTCGTTTCTATGATAACTTATACGACATACTCTACAACACGAACTCGTATATATACAGGCACTAACATGTACTGGAAGATTCGATCTCAGTTTGTTCTTTATGAGCGAGGACAATGACATGTGATCGCTCCCCCTCCCCCACTCGCTCCCTCTTCGTTCCCCCCTCCTCACATGGTTCTATGAACAGTGATAAGATACACACTACGACACGAATTTGTATGTATACAAACATTAACTGATACAAAGATTTACTTGGCAAATAATGTTCATGTTCTGGAAGATTCGATCTCGGATTGTTCTTTATGAAATTCCCGATCACAAAGGGTGGAATGTTCCGGAAATCGATACAAAAATGACGAGTTTTTGACGTGATAACGTCTTTTAAATCGAATAACGCCGGGTGGCATGCACGAAAAATCATGACTCATTGTCACGTTCCGGCTGAGCGCGGAACAAGCTAAGCGTTCGGCTTGTAACGCATATCGATAATTTCATATGACGTTATCGCGTAAAATTATCGTCCGTAAACCGACTTTACAGAGGACCAGTTTTTTTTTCTTCTTTCAACTCGATGGAAGTTAGCCTCGTACTCGCTTCTATTACACCCTAAGACAAACAGACGACTTATCATTAGAACTCTATATTATTTATGGATATAGTTAAGTGTAAAAATCATAGTAAACGTTTAATAAGTTACGCGTTCAACCGATTATTATCTAAAAATTCCCAAATGTCGAATTTCATCGCGACCATTTTATACTTTAGAATTCATAGTATTCATATAAAATTGCAACGCTCCTATCGGAAATGCCGTCTAATTATAATTGACGAATACAGAAGGTATCGATATCGATATTTTACGTTATCGTATAGAAAGTATCGTAATCGATGTTTTACTTTATCGTATAGAAAGTATCGTAATCGATGTTTTACGTTATGGTACAGTAAGTATCGATATCGATGCTTCACGTTAGCGAATGGTCGATTGAATTCTCGTATAGAAATTTTCATTGTTGTTTCCATTGTAAGAAATGTTTGTTTGTTGTTTTGTTAATAATAATAAGGTAAAATATTAATAGCGTGTTTGTCTGTTTGTTATATATTTTAATTACATATGAATATATGTACAGATGACGTCGATAAGTTATAGACTTTACTATGTATCCACTACACTATGTACTTTCTTTATAATTATTCAATTAAAAAAAATCATACCAGTGGCGTATCGTGCCCTGGACGGCCCCTTTATCAAAAGATATGTTGGGGGCCCAAATGAAGGGTTAAGATCTCTCACAAAAGCAACAAAAAGGCTTGCATTAAATTAAAATGAATATTTATTGATTTATTTTTATAACCTTATCCCTTTTCTGTTTATTTTTTCTTTTAATAGCTCCACTGGGATAATTAATCTCTTTTTTTTCACACATCACAAATCAAAACTAATTAACCTATAAATAATTAGAAGAACAAAATTGTACAGTATAAATTCATTTATATTAACGCAATGTAATAATAACGTTCGAATCGGAATGAAATAAAACGAGTACATATTGCTCTCCGTGGTTTGTCATTGTACTGCGGGATTCCCCCGTTTAAGCGAACTAGTGGGCGCCCAGTGGTCGACATTCGACCATAATTCATTGATTTTTTTAAACTTTTGCACTTTATTAGGGTTCTTTTGTCAACTTACTTCTATAATCAAAGGTTTTTATCATGGTTACTCAGTTATTATAATAATAGTTGTATGTTATAATATCATTGTTGAATGTAGAATGAAAAAGGGTAATTGGAACGTAAGAGTAAAATAATACATACAGTCGAGCATAGCAACCTCCTTCACAACCTTTTTTGACGTCCTTTATTGACAGATGTCAAAATGTCTTTTTTATTTACATGTGTGTATATGTTGTGTAAAATTGAAGCAGTAGTGTGAGTAATGCATATTTTAATTAATTTAATGTACTTCTAATGCATTTTATATAAAATAAATAGCTTTCTGCACTTCTCCTCCATATAAACTTTAACTATGCCAAATTTCACGTTCATCCGTGCGCCCAATTCCGTTAAAAAGGGATACAAACTTTAGGCTTCACGTGTTAATATATATGATGACTCAAACGGCGGAATCCCACAATAACCAATGTAGGATGTTGCCAACATTTGGTCGCACGCTTAACCCGAATAAAAGGTATTGCTTTTTTTACTTTCATCATTTCTGAAGTGAAAACTATATAGACACGTATAACAGTTTGTTTTATATGTTTTTTTTTCCGGGAAGTAAGAGATTAATTTGCATTGTGTATAATATTTTACTAATTTTTGCTTACACACGTTAGGCCCTGTATTATTGATACGGCTGATACGCCTACGCCCCTGATTCATACTCAGTGTACTCAAATAGTAGGTGGGTAGAACCAAGCTGAAGCTATTACCGGTTTCAGCATGAATGGGTCGTCTCGCCCGGGATACTACATATATTACGGGGTTTACTATGCATAAACTACAAATGAAAGAGTTTAAGAGGGACTTCATTCTTCGTTAAAAAAAAAACAATTTAGACCCTGAAAAGGCACTCACGAACGTCAAAACTACCACCGGTTCGGACAAATAATCCAGTCATCGAGAAAAGCCGGTAACCAATTCGACCTGGTTTATCTTTTCATCGCACATATTTTTATAAAGATAGATGATATATTAGATATATATATTTGTAAGGTGGTAGAGCCAAGATGCAGCTATTACTGGTTTCAGCGTGAATTTGTCGGTTCGCCCGCGGTACTACCGACACACAGAAACACCTATGTGAACTAACAGTGCTTGCATTGCTGTGTTTTATTCGGTCAGTGAGAGCACTGAAGGGTTACCCCCTCCCCCAAACATTGTTATTATTAGATACCCAAACTATATTCACGCAAAATTAAATTATTTTATTTACATTTACATATTTTACAGGACCTTAATCTTTGCTTTGTTTTTATTGTTTTGTACCCTTACATAAGAATGTCATGTTATGTAACGTATGAAAACCACATATCTCCCCTCCCTTTCATATGACCACTTTTCCCTTCCTCATTCCCCCAAATACAGGCCAGCAACGCACTTGCGACTCCCCCGGTGTTGCTAATGTCTATGGACGGCGGTGATCACTTAACATCAGTTAACGAGCCTGTTCGTTTGCTCCCCCTATAACCTAAAATAAAAAATACACGATTTAAACTTATCAACGTCACGTCTGTACATAGATTATAAAACGGAAGACAATCATAGACACAGGATATTGCACATTTCCATAGATTTAATAGATAAAGAGTTTATTATTTTAGTGTATCATTACGGTATAAGAGGAATATTATATTTAAAAAAAATCACATAGTTTAAATAGTAAGTTTATTATCGATATCTTGGTTTCCTTTTTCCCGTATTTCTCTATGTCTCAAAACTGCGACCATTTTTTTTTAAGTCTGTCATAGACAATCGAGCGTTATCGATATATCAGGGTGGGATGTGATGCAGGAATCTAATTCACAAATCAAAAGTAAAACTAGGAGTTCCTTTATTCTGGAAACGTGGGTTATACGGTCAACAAAGAATTGACTTTTCAATTTTTTTAATATTATGTTACTCCAAGGCTTTTTAGTCTCATAGACTCTTTAAGCATTGAAGAGTAGTAACTCAGTGTTCCGAATCAAAAAGGTCTTAAAATTATCAAACGAAAGCACTATAAAAGTTTTTTTTTACTCAAGCACTAAGACACTATAGTTGATAATTTTTAAAAACAATTTATTGTTCCCCCACTGTCAAGAGATTTTTGTTACCTTGTTAAACTCCACTGCTTTTCTGTGCCCTGTCTCCTTTCCTCATTCTACATAAAAGAGAAATAATTTAGTGTTCTGAATCAAAAATGGCCTGAACGTTATTAACGTAACCAACTTTTTTTAATTATTTTTTTATGACTGATAATTGAAAACCATTTTATTTCTTATTCCCCAATATAAAGATATTTTTTAAATAATAAATTAATTACTAAATTAATAATAAATTAATAATTTAGTGTTTCGAATCGCTATGAAAGTTTTTTACTCAAGCACCTAAGATCTATAGTTAGTGATTGTTGAAAAAACTTATGTCCTAATGTTTTTTACATTACCATAACTCACGTTTTTCTTAGCTTCATATCATCGTTTCCACAGAAAGAGTGTTAGTGTTTAGATAAAAAGGGCCTTAATGTTATCAAGTGGCGATCTTACAAAGTATTTTTTACTCGAGCACTAAGCGACAATTGTTGGTGATTGCAAAAAAAAATCGATGTCTATCGTTCCCACGTCTGTTAAGTAAGAACACTCTGTACTTGTAATATATATATATAAATATATAAGCTGTAATTAGCCTGTATTTAGGAAAAGATGTATTTGTATAAAGAAATTTAATATAATATGATCATTGTAAGAATAACATACATTTGAATTGTGTGTTATATTAATTATATAGATGTTAGTAAATGAATTAAATATATATTTATACATTCGACTTGTTCCTCTGAAATGTTTTAGACGTAGTTTGTGAGTTTTTGTACGGGCGTTTTGAGATTTTTTTTGACGTCACTTACGGTACGTTTTTTTTTTTTACACACACAATTTGTTATTTATTTATTGTATTTTATTTTGATACGTGATTGATTTTGCAGTTCTTTTAAATGTTTTTTTTTTTATCTAAAATATATTACAGCGTCCGAATGTTTTAATTTTTTTTTATTGTAATGAAATTTAAAAGTGTATGATGGTTTTTGTATAGTCGAATGTCTTTGGAAACTGACAGAAGCGTGGAGCGAGTTTTCAAATTTATCTGCACTTTGAACCAAGATGATGTTTTTTGAAGCGTTCCCGTTGTTTTTCTATTATTATCAACTACTTCTGCTAATAAAAAAAATCATATATGTAATATACTTTTCAATTTATAATTATTAACTATTTTTAAAATAACTGCCAGTTTCCAAAGACAATTCGACTTTTTTTTTTGTTTTGTAAACGGATGAAGTACGAATGGATTAAATGTTATAATATTTAAACATTCATAATTTAATATTTAATTAATTTTAATTACTCTATCTTTGGCTACATAATTTTATTATTAACAATTTATATTGACTCGTTTAATGTCCGTTACATTGACCTAATAGTTCGTATTAAAAAAGGTTACGTTAAAATATCTTATCATATATTTTTACATATTAATCGTTATGATTGATAAACATTGTCACAATACAAGAATAAAGCTATGAGAAAGAGGTATGATTAATAATTATTTAAAATGTTTTTAAAAAATTATGTTAGTAAATATGCTTGTAAAAGAGAAGTTTGTAGTTTTTACACTTTCGAATGGCAACACTGAAGACTTAACAACCACCGACCATATAAAGAAATGTCGTTAAACAATACCGTTTAATTTGTAAATGGTTATTTTGGAAGTAAATGGCTTACTGAGAAAACTTAGGAACGAGTTATAAGTATACTCGTATTTTTGGCGGGAACTTAGGCTGCCGTGTAGTGGTTTTTATATTTTATTCATAATCTTGTGTTATTTGACTGTATTTGTAATATTGGTGGCATTCTATGTTATATAGTTCGGTTATTATGCACAAGTGTATGGGAAATAATACCAAGGAGGAGCAATTATGAGATGCCACAAAAACTCCTTGGAAAGTTTTAACAAGGCCGCCATCTTGTTGAATCATTTAAATTTTTACAAGACACTTGTAATATAATGACCTACTCGACAATTGCAGTAATGATCTAGAAGATTGATCGCCATAAAAAAATTTAAAAAAAAATCTGTAACGTTTCGTATAAAATTGATTTTAATAAACTCTGCTGTTTCGCAGATTTACCCGGAAAATGACACTTTAATTTTATTGATATATATATGCTTTAGTATATAAATAATATAGTTGGCGAATTTGTACTAATTTTAATAGACAATACCTTTATTGTATAACCTCGTATTATTTACAAGATTTTATTTTATGTATATATATACCAGGTGACTGTTTAGACAGTAGCAATATTTCTAGAGGACATTTTGCACTCGATTCTCGTTCTGAATCAATTAAAAAAAATAGATGATTATATGTAAAATAGGTAATGTTTGACCTAATTATCTAGAAAAATACAAAAAATATACGCAATCTGTGATATTAGACACAAACGTGTCTATGTTAAAGCGCAGTGTCAATGACCGTCGGGTGGAACGAAACAAAAGGGTTTATTGCCCGTTTTACTATCGAGAGTTATTAATTCCGAGTCGCCCATTGTAGCTTTCGGCACCGGTCAATACGCCTATTATGATTGTTTTTATACTCTTGAAAGTTTTAGAACAATATTTACCTTAGGTTTTCCTTGTTCTTTATTAGTATTTGTTTTGATATTATTATTTCACATGTTAAATGTGACCATATATCGCAAATATTTGTCGATAAATTAGCTATATAACACAGAAATAATTTTTCAATTCGGACCAGTATTTCCTGAGCTTCACCCGCTTACAACGTCACAAACTCACAAACTTTACCTCTTTATAATAATAGTATAGATAATATAGACGTATAGATGGAACTATCTCCGCAAAGATATATGTGTAACCAGTATGGGTTACAAAATATGACGTCACTATCTTAATTAAACTTCATTAAAATGTCCAATAACTATCGACCTACGCCTTAACAAGTATATTTTAACGATATCAAAGTAATAAAAGTATATCAACGATTAATTTTAACAAACAATCCTGTAATTGATTTAGTTCGAAATTCAAATCGTAAAGTACTGATAAATCTCAGTCGCTTTGTAGCGAGTGACTGGATGAGTCGTGTCCGAGCAAAATGATCGTTCTATTTCAATATTGGGCGGTAAGAAATTAATATTGTAAATACGTCTTGGAAGTAGTGATTCAGAGTAAAGGGCTGCAAAAAGTATTCAAGTGGTAATTTCTTCAGAACTATGATTTTTTTATTTTTTTATGTCATAGATGGCAAACGAACAGGTGGTGGAATGGGTCGGCTCGCTCGGGGTAGTACCACCCTCTCACAGAAAACCGACGTGAAGTAATCTTTGGCTACATAATTTTATTATTAACAATTTATATTGACTCGTTTAATGTCCGTTACATTGACTTAATAGTTCGTATTAAAAAAGGTTACGTTAAAATATCTTATCATATATTTTTACATATTAATCGTTATGATTGATAAACATTGTCACAATACAAGAATAAAGCTATGAGAAAGAGGTATGATTAATAATTATTTAAAATGTTTTTAAATTAAAAAATTATGTTAGTAAATATGCTCGTAAAAGAGAAGTTTGTAGTTTTTACACTTTCGAATGGCAACACTGAAGACTTAACAACCACCGACCATATAAAGAAATGTCGTTAAACAATACCGTTTAATTTGTAAATGGTTATTTTGGAAGTAAATGGCTTACTGAGAAAACTTAGGAACGAGTTATAAGTATACTCGTATTTTTGGCGGGAACTTAGGCTGCCGTGTAGTGGCTTTTATATTTTATTCATAATCTTGTGTTATTTGACTGTATTCGTAATATTGGTGGCATTTCTATGTGATATAGTTCGGTTATTATGCACAAGTGTATGGGAAATAATACCAAGGAGGAGCAATTCTGAGATGCCACAAAAACTCCTTGGAAAGTTTTAACAAGGCCGCCATCTTGTTGAATCATTTAAATTTTTACAAGACACTTGTAATATAATGACCTACTCGACAATTGCAGTAATGATCTAGAAGATTGATCGCCATAAAAAAATTTAAAAAAAAATCTTTAACGTTTCGTATAAAATTGATTTTAATAAACTCTGCTGTTTCGCAGATTTACCCGGAAAATGACACTTTAATTTTATTGATATATATATGCTTTAGTATATAAATAATATAGTTGGCGAATTTGTACTAATTTTAATAGACAATACCTTTATTGTATAACCTCGTATTATTTACAAGATTTTATTTTATGTATATATATACCAGGTGACTGTTTAGACAGTAGCAATATTTCTAGAGGACATTTTGCACTCGATTCTCGTTCTGAATCAATTAAAAAAAATAGGTGATTAATGTTTGACCTAATTATCTAGAAAAATACAAAAAATATACACAATCTGTGATATTAGACACAAACGTGTCTATGTTAAAGCGCAGTGTCAATGACCGTCGGGTGGAACGAAACAAAAGGGTTTATTTCGGGTTAAGGGTTAATACTGCGAGTGTCTAAACAGTCACCTGGTATATACATTTTGTAAATGTCTGTCCAACTTGAATTGGATGTTTCGTACCAAAAGTGTTTCTTGTATTTTATGTATTGTTTACTGTGTAGTTTTTTTTTTAATAAGTTATAACCCTATAGAGGAGACGTTCCGTTTTTTATTTTATTTAAAATAATATTCGAATATTGTACCTGTTATCCGTGACATTGGCATAATTTGTTACAAGCTACAAGTGAATAATTAAAAAAGAACAGCAATGTTTTCGATGTTTTTTTGATTTAAATACTATAAAAACCGCACGCGTCTCGGGTTATCCTCTGTTATCGACTCATAGGCTAGAGTTATTCTAATTTATAAAATGAATTCAATTATGTTAAAAGTTATTTTTTAATTGTTAGTATTTTTATTAATTATTAGTTTTACTCATATTAATTGAAGAGAACTCATTAAGTTAAGGTTTTTTTTTAATTATTATTATTATTATATACTATATTTTAATGTACGTTTCGATGATATTATACTGTCGAGTTGCAGTTGGCAACACTGTTACGCTAGAAAAGTGTTGCCAGGTCAATAATCAACACCTATAAATAAGTAAAGCCAAATATATTAAAAAAAATGTGTTTTATTTACCACTTCGTTATGTCGGCCGTCGGATTCTTTTCTCAGTAAATACGTCTTGGAAGTAGTGATTCAGAGTAAAGGGCTGCAAAAAGTATTCAAGTGGTAATTTCTTCAGAACTATGATTTTTTTATTTTTTTATGTCATAGATGGCAAACGAACAGGTGGTGGAATGGGTCGGCTCGCTCAATTGAAACATATATGTGTACCAATCATACATACCTCGAATACTCTTATATGTATTTTGTGTCGGATATTTTTTCTAAACTATTCCAGTATGATAAGAAAAAAAATAAAACCCTTCCACTTTCATGTGCATGTGCACGTGTGTGGAGATGATATGTGTAATTCACTTAACATCAGGTGACCCACATGTTCGAAAAAAAAAAAGTAAAAAATGTCACTTTTAAAGCTGATACAATTAACCCGAGTCGAATTACAGTAAAAATGTCATGAGATCATTTGAAGAGTGTTAAATATATTATATATAAATGTGCCCGCGACTTCGTCCGGATCCTAATGTAAAAAAACCGTGACTCATAAAATCATCTTTTTTGGATATCATAAGAGGCAAACGAACAGGTGGGTCACCTGATGGTAAGTGGTCACCGCCGTCCAGAGACACTAGCAACAGCAGGGGAGTCTGAATCACTTTATCTACTGGTGAAGGCCGTATAAAAATCCGTTCAGTAGTTTTTGAGTTTATCACGGTAGGTGACTTCGTTCTATACTATGCAATGATACATCTTAAACCTTTTTTATGTTATAGGAGGCAAATAAACAGGTCACCTGGTGTTAAGTGATCACCACCGTCCATAGACACTAACACCAGGGTAGTCACAGGTGCGTTGCCAGCCTGTGTTTGGTGGGGGGAACGTGGGTATCCGGCGCTCTTACTGATCGAACTGTTATACCCTCGCAACAATGCAAGCATTGTTACTTCACGTCGGTGTTTCTGTGAGAGGGTGGTACTACCCGGGGCGAGACATCATATATGTATACTGGCGAGCTTCATCCCTTAATTATTTAGCTTTAAAAGTAAAAAAAAAATAGCTTAAAAAAATTTGCCATTAAGAGTAGATTTATCAAAAAAAAAATTATAGACAAACGACTAACTTCAAGAATTCTCCTTCGGATTTCCGACTTTTCAATTTTTTTGGGACGTTGACCCTCAAATATTCAATTTTCATTAAAAAAAAATAGATAGGTGGGTAAGCAACAAAATTGAAACGATGGGCATACCCTCGAGGAAATTTCAAATTCTTACCCGAAAAATAACCAACTTCTCGGTGCTTGAATGCTGAGCCACTGTGTCTCGCTAGCAACAAACTTTTAACTCTGCCCTCCCAATATATTCTTGATAATTTGAAAACTTTTAGTAATTAACTTAACTAATTTGGATTTAGTAAAAGACCGACATAATGTAAATACTAGAAACAATAACAAACAGGTTACTCCATGTTTCAGGCAAGACCAGTAACAGTTTTTTAGGTAATAGTGTTAAGTTAGGTTAGACAATTTGTCAGTTAGTAAATTCAAGGGTAACGTCAAGCGGGTCTTAATATATAATGGCTATTGTACGGTGGATTAATATTTGAACGATTGTGACATCGGGAAGTGACGCCTCTCTCTGTGCATCCAACAAAAACGAATGTACCTGTATAGTGTATATGTCTATTTTGTGGTAATAATTACAAAGTATATTGAAACGATAAACCAGATCGAGTTTCTTGCCGGTTCTTCTCGATGACTGGGCTGTTTGTCCGAACCAGTGGTAGTTTTGACGTACATAAGTGCCTTCTCAAAGCCTAAACTGAATAAAGAGCGTTTTGAACATAAATCAACTGCTTAACGCTGTAACGCATTCCATAATCCTATTGCGGTTATTATTGGTGGAAGGTGGTAGGTAGCATGAATGGGTCGGCTCGCCCGGGGTACTACCACCCGACCCACAGAAACACCGACATGAAGTAACAGTGCTTGCGTTGTTACGTTTCGTTCGGTCAGTTAGAGCGCCGGAAGACCACCACCCCCTCCTCCCCACTTCTCTAACCCCTCTCCCTCCAAACACAGGCTGGCAACGCACAGGCGATTCCTCTGGCGTTGCTAGTGTCTATGGACGGCGGTGATCTTACCATCAGGTGACCAGCCTTCGCTTGTCACCTATAATATAAAAAATAATTATAAAGGTGTTCCTAGTAATACTTTATGACAAATTCGAAGGTTGAATCTAAAACCTCAGTTCCTCATCTAGATACGTACTTACTTCTAAACAAAAATAAAAGACATGGTTTTACAGGTCGCCGTAATTTCGTCATTATGTACAGCTGACGTTTCTTCGTCGCTCAATTTCGACTATTTGAACGTAAGTATATCATTGTTTTTGAACTTTATAAAACTGGCTTTCAAGTGCTTGAACCGGAACAGACCAACAGTTGCTTGGTGACAGATTATCAACTAGAGGATGGTAGCTAGCCAGGCGGACTTAGAAAAAGGCCTGTCTCCATGCTATGCTTCCACCACGATGTCTTTCTTCGCCGGAGACCGACTCAGCTGCAAGGATTCGAACCTAACCATCGACGCTGTCTGAACCCGCTTTCAACTAAGCTATCTCTTCTTCTTCTTACCCTTTACCAGACTAGGCCCCCCTGGGCAGCTGCTCAAACCTAGGTCCGTTCCCTCGGCGTGGAGCCCTTGAGTACGCTGCTCGCGCGATACAGTGACACAAAATCTTACATCACTGCGACAACATTACACATATCACCTCCACACACGTGCACGCATACACGCTTACACATGAAAAAAAAAATAGATAGGTGGGTAAGCAACAAAATTGAAACGATGGGCATACCCTCGAGGAAATTTCAAATTCTTACCCGAAAAATAACCAACTTCTCGGTGCTTGAATGCTGAGCCACTGTGTCTCGCTAGCAACAAACTTTTAACTCTGCCCTCCCAATATATTCTTGATAATTTGAAAACTTTTAGTAATTAACTTAACTAATTTGGATTTAGTAAAAGACCGACATAATGTAAATACTAGAAACAATAAGAAACAGGTCACTCCATGTTTCAGGCTTACTAAGACCAGTACCAGTTTTTTAGGTAATGGTGTTAGGTTACGTTAGACAATTTGTCAGTTAGTAAATGCAAGTGTAACGTCAAGCGGGTCAATATATAATTGCTATTGTAGGGTGGATCAATATTTGAACGATTGTCGATGTCACATCGGGAAGTGACGCCTCTCTCTGTGCATCCAGCAAAAACGAATGTACCTGTATATGTCTATTTTGTTGTAATAATTAAAAAGTGTATTTTGTCTAATGAAATAATAAACCAGATCGAGTTTCTTGCCGGCTCTTCTCGATGACTGGACTGTTCGTCCGAACCGGTGGTAGTTTTGACGTACATAAGTGCCTTCTCAAGGCCTAAACTGAATAAAGAGCGTTTTGAACATAAATCAACTGCTTAACGCTGTAACGCATTCCATAATCCTATTGCGGTTATTATTGGACGGCACACAAAAATGAGTGCATAATTTTGGATTATGCAGTCATTTCAAATAGTCTCGTGTCGCTTGCGTCTTTGTAAAAACAACTTTAAATCATTCGGGTAAAGTCGAATTTGCAAAATCATAAGTTTATCGCATAAGCATAACCACGTAAATATATTGGGCAGTTTTTGCGGCCGGTTTTGAGCGCTACTTTTATTCGAGGCTGTTCGTCTTGGGTTTTTATATGTCAATGTCGTAGTTGCATTTTTTAAATCAATATTAAACGCCCCGGTTTTCACAGACATGCTTTTTTACTAGATACCCTCTTTTACTTGGTTCTGTATTACACTCTAGACTGTATTACGCGGAAGCCCAAGCTTAAGGCCATTTTCGGAGCGGACAAAATGATTGACGAAGACTTTAATGGAAGATTTGTTGTGGATTACTTTAACTCACCGACACCATCGTCCATCCCAGCGACAATACCCTGAAATGTGGTGGAGTACCCTTCAGGGGCTACATGGGCCGCGTACCCCACTATGGTCGCGTAACACAAAGCGTACGTTGGCCCTTGCACTATTCCCTAAGAATTACAAGTTCACATATAATCTCACTGTAACGACGCATGTACAACATTTTTTATGCGAAACGGACGGAAGATAATTCTTTGTCAGAGATTAAAAAAAGAAAGAAGTATGCTGTAAATCGAAAAGGGAAAATTGACGCAATAAGGTCAAGTGTACACGCGCGTTTTCTAAGCAAAAAGGACGGAAGATGCTCATCTGGCGGGAGTAGATACGTACTTATTTCTAAACAAAAATAAAAAACATGATTTTACAGGTCGCCGTAATTTCGTCAGTATGTACAGCTGACGTTCCTTCGTCGCTCAATTTCGACTATTTGAACGTAAGTATATAATTGTTTTTAAACTTTATAAAACTGGCTTTCAAGTGCGTGAACCGGAACAGACCAACAGTTGCTTGGTGACAGATTATCAACTAGAGGATGGTAGCTAGCCAGGCGGACTTAGAAAAAGGCCTGTCTCCATGCTATGCTTCCACCACGATGTCTTTCTTCGCCGGAGACCGACTCAGCTGCAAGGATTCGAACCTAACCATCGACGCTGTCTGAACCCGCTTTCAACTAAGCTATCTCTTCTTCTTCTTACCCTTTACCAGACTAGGCCCCCCTGGGCAGCTGCTCAAACCTAGGTCCGTTCCCTCGGCGTGGAGCCCTTGAGTACGCTGCTCGCGCGATACAGTGACACAAAATCTTACATCACTGCGACAACATTACACATATCACCTCCACACACGTGCACGCATACACGCATACACATGCA
>MU159790.1:33348-62753 GCA_015888305.1 Antheraea pernyi | reverse complement strand
CGGCTGAGTGCCTTAAGCGCTCGCCTTAGTAGTCCGAGGAAACTGTTAAGACCTTATGTGGTCAATAGCGTAGTCAGTTCGAAAAAAAAAAACTTCTTACCCTTATCCCACCTGAGTAGGGTCGGTACAACATTATTGTAAAGATGTATGATTTGGCTTAATTTTTACGATCACCCACCTGCCTGACATCAACCCTCCTTGGGATTATTTTGCTTTGCTTGCTATATTGTCATTTTTAGATAATAGAAAACTAGCCAACTTTAAATTGTTTCCGACGACTGCATTTTCGGGGTTTTCATTTTCATTATTCAGGTTTTAGAGTGTTCACAGTCTTCTATTGTGCCACTGACTACTAAGCTATCATCGTTTCAAAATTTAAAGACTGCCTATTTATTATGTTCATATACCATAGATATGAGATTTATTGGCACCTTAAAATCAACATTCTATCCCACTATCATTGATATACAAAAACACAAGATGCACACTTAATGTCTCGCAGACGGCACACAAAAATGAGTGCATAATTTTGGATTATGCAGTCATTTCAAATAGTCTCGTGTCGCTTGCGTCTTTGTAAAAACAACTTTAAATCATTCGGGTAAAGTCGAATTTGCAAAATCATAAGTTTATCGCATAAGCATAACCACGTAAATATATTGGGCAGTTTTTGCGGCCGGTTTTGAGCGCTACTTTTATTCGAGGCTGTTCGTCTTGGGTTTTTATATGTCAATGTCATAGTTGCATTTTTTAAATCAATATTAAGCGCCACGGTTTTCACAGACATGTTTTTTTACTAGATACCCTGAGAAAATATCGCGCGGATTTTGAAAAAAAGTCGACTTTTAAGTGAAAACTTTGTATTGCGACCGCTTGAGCGGCTTGCGTCAGGCTAGCGACGCGTGGCATAGCAGCCTGTGTACATATCATATTGATAATAGGTCTTTACCTATGAAATTGCCGTTCTGCAGTACTGGCCATTTCAAATCAAAATAATTTTTGTTTGGCTAAGAATTCTAATTTCAAATTAATTTTATTTTAAAAACATGGAATTCTTTTTCCAAAAGTAGTCATTTGTTTATTGATTAGTGTTACATTTTCATCGCATTTCAATCTTTTTTGTCATCATGGATACCCTAAAAATTTATCTTAAATTATATGTTTTCTTTAAGAGTTTTTCCGGACACATTCCATTACAATATGATAAAAATCTTCATTTTAATGTCAAACTTCGCATTTACTATTTCACTCAATACTTACATGATAATGTTTATACAATATGAGCATGTTGATTCGTTCTACAAAATAAAAATTGTATTCTTCATCCCTATACATAATATCACCAGTCTTGTACCAGCCGTCTTCTGCGAACGCCAAGGCAGTCTTCGCCGGATCATTGTAGTACTCCTGATACAAAAAAGATATCCTCATATTACCTCAAAATTATATACATAATAAAAGCGGATGTATGTAATCGCATCACTTCGGAATGGCTACATCTATTTCACTAATTATCGTTTTGCTGTGTTTCTAATTGTGAAGACAGGGTTTGTATGGAAAAAAAAAACATTTGAAAAAGTGTGAAGAAAATGTTGAATACAAAATTTGTATATAAGAAACTAAGTAAATGACCGAAGATAGTATGGAGGTCTTCACAAATATTGACAGAATTGACAATTTCATGACGTGGTCGTACTGGAAAGGGACAATTTGGTTGTAGTCCGGTGAAGCTGTGAAGGACCGTCAGACCAATGGCGTAGTCAGTTGGAAATAAAAGACAATTTGGACTTATTTCTTCTTTAGTATGTCCGTGCAAAACCGGAGTGGATAGCTAGTTCGAAATAAATTATGTCCACTGGCTTAACAAAGGAGACATGTTTATAGGTAGACCACGCAGCCCCTGTACGTACAGCCCCTCAATCACGTTAATAGATCTATCTAATTTTTATTTTTGCAATATTAATAATTTTTTTAAAGTTTCAATTGGTTATGAAGAGAATATTCCATCCATCGTGTTGGATCGATTATTTGATTTTCATCCACTTCTCGTCTATTAAACGTTCACCGATGTTTTCGGCGATTTCAACCGATTTTTGTTTTTAACTACATACATTATTACCCAGATACTGTGTCAACTCAATACACTGTATACACTCCGATATATTGTAATATAATAAAATTAAAATAACATAAAATAAAATATCTCGAAAATACATTTTACTTGAAAAATTTATAAAGGTACATACCGAAAACATAGGACCCTTAGTCCACAGTTCTCCTTGTACGAACGGTTCTTTTATTTCATAGCCCGTCTCCAGATCCATTATCTGAAAATATAGTAAAATATATCTATATATCTGAAAACAAATTTATTATTACATTTACAAACCATTATTATGGATTGCAACTGTTTCCCAAATGTCCCAAAGGGCGCGTGACAATGAGACATAAAGCCAAACCAAGAACAAAAACTTTTGCTAATAAATTAACTTAGGCAATTTGGTCACGAAAGTTATAGCCTGTAACTATTTTTTATAGGACAGCAGTTTAATCCGAAAACTATTTAATAATCAGAATTACGTGAACCGTTTACCATGAAAGTTCGCAAGTTCGCACTTCTTAGCATTTTCCATATACTTGTATCCTATTCATATTACTATAATAACACCTCATTAGTAGGCACCACAACCAAAATTTTGTTCAGTCCATCATGAAAATTAGATATATACAAGCATCCGAATATAATGTTTTTATAAATGTTACAGTTGAAAGATGAGATCTACGAACATCCTGTGAATATGATGACTCCTAAGAAGTCACCGCATGCGAAGGTGAGGTTTTTTTTTAGATAATATGTGTGGCATTCCGCCCTTTATTATTATGATACCTAAATATTTTATTGTAATATCATTAGTAATAAATTTAGCATATAAGACCGGCAACGTTGCTGGCGATAAGGCACCCAAAAGACCTGTAGCCGGGTGCCTAAAAATGTAAAAAACCTACGCGCTGCCCAGATCTGTCATTATCACCCGGGACGCGTAGGAACTTAGCGTAAGACGAATATTACTCAAAATATTACATTTGTACAGTGTGCTACAACCATATCAGTATAAAGGAGAGTCCGTAGAACCTTCTGTATTTTATTTCGCTCCACAATCAACACGGACCCTCGAGATTAACAAAACGCCAAATATGTAATTCTCGAACGATGTATCAAGCCTTAATTACTGCGAACAAAGCCGCGAGCAAACGTTTAGTAATGTGTCTAAACAAAAATCAAAATTAAACAAGAAATAGAAGCGTGTAATATCGTTGTGCTTTCCATATGTCTATGTTGGGCGTAGGTTTAGTTAAAATTAAAATTTGTAACACAAAAACTAACTTAAAAAAAAATCTTTATTCAATACTAGCTGTGCTCGTGACTCCGTCCGCGTCGAACTTAATGTAAAAAAAACAGTGACTAATAAAATCTTCTGAATGTATTAAGCCAATTTTCTCTCGTACTTAAGTCGTGCTCTCATTAAACTTACAATAACTTTTGATAGAGTGAACCGATTTTAATGAAACCAAGACTAAATGATACACGAGGTTATGCTTTATGATTGGTGGTATGATTGGTATGATTTTATCGTGTTCAAATAAAAAGACAAACATTTCTAGATATGATTGAAATGTATTTTATTACTTATCCCAAGACACCTGCAACATTTTTTTTTCGCAATTATCAATATTATAATATGTATAGATAGGCTCAAGAAGGCGCTTATGAACGTCGAAAATACCACTGGTTCAGAGAAACTACCGGCAACAAACTCGATTGGGTTTATCTTTTTAACAAACATATATTTAAAATAAAATTTTAATGGTGGTAGAGCCACGCTGAAACTATTATTGGTTTCAGCATGGATGGGTCGCCTCGTCCGGGGTACTACCACCCTCTCATAGAAAATCGACGTGAGGTAACAGTACTTGCATTGTTGCGTTTCGTTCGGTCAGTGAGAGCACCGGAGATGGCTCCCGTCTCCTATCCTCTCACCTCTCCCTTTCCCTCCCCTAACCCTTCCTTCCAAAAGATGGCTACGCACTTGCGACTCCTCTGGTGTTGTTAGTGTCCATGGACGGTGGTGATCACTTAACAGCAGGTGACCCACCTGTTCGTTTGCCACCTATGACATAAAAAAAAAAAGTGTTACGGTCATATTTATTTTATGCACAGAGAGAGGCAACAATTCCAGACATCACCATCGTTCACATATTGATCCACTCTATAATAGCCTTTACACACCAAAACCCGCTTGACGTGGCGCTTAAACTTACAGTCCGGTACAAATCGGTAATATGCTTTGGAACTCTGTTGTAAAACCTAACATTATTACCTAAAAGAACTTTTAAGGATCTTAAAAACCTGGTATCGGTCTTAAACCACCAGAACGTCCGTGACTATAGCTAGGTAGCTACCTAGTCTTGGATTGTCACAAATCTACCAATATCTCCATCGATATACGTTTCCTATTGGATTTTAAGGGTGTGGAGGTCGAAATGATGCCACATATATACGTATACAGATTGTTTATTGTACACACATAATTTACATATACGTATAATATTACAATCGAGCCAAGATAATTTAAATATTTCGTGAACGCGTGGGAGCGCGTGCGCGCGGCTTCCCGGCGTGAGTGTTGCGAATCGACTGGCGATGCAGGTAAAAGCGATCTCGCGTGACGCTATTGCAGCCGAGCGGTCGCGAGTCCCGCTACAAAGAGTTCCTTCGTGTCTTCGAAATCCAAGGTTCAATGGCAATTAAATTAAAATGGATTCCTCCTGAAAATATCCCCTTTCCAATAAGAAAAGAATTTTTCCAATCAGTTTATAAATGACGAACTTCTGTGTTAACAAACGTTTAAAAAAATACAACTGAATTTTAAACTCCTATTTGAAATCTGTTAACGATGTGGGATTTATCAAGCCCACTGTTGGATCCTTTAGCTTCCGTAGGCAAAACTTATAGTGCCTCCTATTTCATGCTATTTTCTTTCACTAGGGTGTTAGAACAAGCCAATTGTATTAAACTAGATTGCGATCACCACATCGAGTCATAATCAGGCTTTTAGTTCTTTTATCTTTTGTAATCACCGAACGCTTATCGAGCTGCTGTGAGACTTGCAGGTTGGCATGACAGCGAATACTTCCGTTGGTTGCATTGTTTTAGGATCGCTCTGTGTACACCATCACTCACATTTTTCAAAAAATTCCAAGTGAACCCTCTAATTTCCGGCAGCTTTATCTACAATAAATTTTACCTCTACACAATTAAAACTGATCCCTAACACATTATGGTAGGTGGTAGAGCCACGCTGAAGCTACTACTGGTTTGAACATCGGGACATGTGAATGGGTCGGCTCGCCCGGTGTAGTAACCGAAAACAGAAAACCGACGTGAAGTAACATTGCTTGCATTGTTGCGTTTCGTTCGGTCAGTGAGAGCGCTGGAGGCAGACCTCCCCTCTTCTCTCCCCTTCCCCCTACACATAAGCTAACAACGCGCTTACGACTCCCCTGGTGTTGTTAGATTCTATGGACGGTGGTCATCACTTAACATCATATGACAAAAAAAAATGTTTATTGCCGCTTCCGTTCAAAAAGGTGTCAACATTCTTTTATATAAAAAAACTTATACTTCTCCAATACGTTTCTTATAATTAGAATTTTATTACTAATACTATAAATGCGAAAGTAATCCTTTCTGTCTGTCGCGCTTTCACGCCAAAACTACTGAACCAATTTAAATGAAATTTGGTATACAGATAGCTAGACTAGCTAGACTCAGGCTCTCAGGCAAGAGAAAGCTATCCTTTAATGCGAACAAGTGTTGTAAGGGGTTGAAAGGGGGGATGAAAAGTTCGTAATAATCATTTTTAAAGTTAAAAGCTTGGAACTTATTTCTTAGGTTGTTGATTCGATATAAATATATATGGCATTCAAAGTCTGTAAAAGTTTTATCCTCAAAAGTGTAAAATAACAATCGGAAATAGTGGATGAAAGTTTGTATGGAAATATGTGTTATACAATACGTTACGGCTCCATCAATCCTTTTAGTGTTAGATAGCTCATTTATCGAGGAAGGCTATAGGCTAAATACCATTACGCTAAGACCAATACGAGCGGAGCACAAATTAAGAATGTTTCAAAGTCGTTTTTTTTTCCTTTCGAGAGCTTCGCTGCGTGTTAGTTAGCCCAAAGTCGTGGGTAGAAGCTTGTACTAAATAATCTATACATCGTTCGCTGTCCGCACGAATGATAATAATATAAACAATACGCTATTTTAGGATCAACAGCCCGACAACGTTATTTCCAAACCAGCAGCCGACTCTTGGGCCCCGTATGATTTCTCCAAATTCGAGTCTTATCTCGCAGATAACAAAGATGGCGACCAAGAATATAACAGAATCAGAAGGAGCGCTAAGGTAACTCGTTTTATATTGAACATCAGCTTATACACGAGACTACGTCTGCATTGTTTATTAATTTAATAGCCATTTTCTATATTAATATAAAGAGGTAAGGTTTATGAGTTTGTGACGTTGTAGGGGGTAATCTACTAAACCGATTTGAGAAATTCTTTCAGTGCTATATAGCTCATTTATCGAGGAATATTATAGGCTATATATCATCACGCTAAGACCAATAGGAGAGGAGCACCAATGAAGAATATTTCAAAGTCGGAGTTATTTTCCTCTTGAGAGCTTCCGCTGCGTGTTAACGTTAGCCCAAAGTAACTGTTCCAAGCGAACGAAATCGCGGGCAGAGGCTAGTATAATATACAGAGGAAAGAGACATAAAAAATAAAATGTTCGTTATTGACTTGTGTAGAAATGTTTTACTGGCTTTCTCATTACGCTTTTCTGTAGGTACTAAATAGTAATTATACTCGTAACATTTAATATAAGCTAAACTCGGAGAAAACAATGGGAGGAGGGAGTTAACTAATAAGCAAATTGGTTGACTGTAAAGTCGGTTCACGGACGATGATTTTACGTGAGTCTTTTTTCTTTTTTTTTTCTCGAACTGACTACGCTATTGACTTAGTAAGGTCTTAACAGCTTCATCGGACTATTAAGGCGAGCGCTTAAGGCACTCAGCCGATTTTCTTTGGGCAACCAGCTCAAGGGTGCACGCACACCTCGGCTTGGCTGTTGCCTGTTTCATGCAATTCGCGACCTATCTTTTTTTTTTTTAACTTGGGGAAATCCCTTATGTATACGCCACCCTCCCGGGGGAGAGGATGGGTTATGTCCGAGTCGCACGGACTAAAACCCCACGGTGTACCGACAGACCGTTTTATGGGGGCGGCAAGGGATCGTTCGAGCTAATCAACCTTGTAGAGCCGCCCCCACGGTCCGCCCGGCGGAAGGTGACCGCCGGGCTCCTACCTATAGAGGGACAGACCGGGTACACACCGGCTGCCCCCCCTCGTCCGCCGGACCTGTGCAATGAGGAGATGGGCCCCCCGGCCCATCCCCTCAGGTCCGGCTACGGTGGCAGGAGGAGTTGGGCGAAGCGCCTTCTCCTCCTGCCTGTCCTCCTTTGGCGGAGACGGCCACTTTGAGGGTCTGCCTCGCGGGCCCTCTCCGCCTCCTCCTTCTGCGAGATGACCTCCTCGCAGAAGGAGGCCATCGCTCGCCAAGCCTGTTCGCTGCCAAGCATGGCCGAGACCACGCTCGGCAGCGATAAGTCCGGTCCTACCGCCACCGCCAGAAGGCGGCGCTGCTCCCCCCACGCAGCACACTCAGACAGAGGCCGAGGCCCATGAAAAAGATGCAAAAATAATACCCGAAAAAGCAATTTAACGGCTGGAGTATCTTACTTTCGTTAAATACATGTTGAATAAGTTATATTTTAAGATTTAAACTAATTATATCAAATTTTGAACAAAATTACCGATTTTAAACCTGTGATACAAATGTTTGGCCTCGCCCCTCATAAACACGCACAATAACGGGAAAACGTACTTTATTCATTACGTGTTAAGGTTGAATTCACACTTAATGTTGGTTATGTTATCTTTTCATTTGTGAGGGGAATAATTTATTACTCGTTTTATCGTAAGTATTAGATAATATTTTGAATATCTGTGACTTTATTACAAGGTGTTATGGTTGTAATTAGGTAGAACTTAAAATAGTTTTAAAACATTTTTTCTCCTTTTCTTAGTAAACAAATAGCTACACATAAGTATATATTTACGCGGACGGCTTTTAGCTTTGATTTGTACGTGACCCTTTATCTAGTTATTGATTAATTGATTTATCGTTAATTGATATTAGTAATTGATCGAAGCATAAAAACGAACTTATTCCTTTATTTTTCCGTTTGATGAAACTACAGTACATTTTATTATATCATATGAGGCAAACGAACAGGTGTAACACCTGATTTTAAGTGATCACCACCGTCTATATACACTTGCAACACCAGGGGAGTCGCAAATGCCATCTTATTTTTGGGGGTTGGGGGAGCGGGGAGGAAAGGGAGGTGGTTATCCGGTGCTCTCACTCACCCGACGAAACGCAACAATGCAAGCACTGTTAGATCACGTGTGTGTTTCTGTGTGTCGGGTGGTAGTACCGCGGTCGAGCCGACACATTCATGCTGAAACCAGTAATAGCTTCAGCGTGCCTCTACCACCTACTAGACCTTTATTAGACTAAACTTTTATACCGCGCAGTCTGTATTTATCACTTTCACGTACCTATGTTTGGATTTTTTCCCATAAATTTAATATTTAAAACCTAAAAGGTGTTCTAAAAGTGCCGTTTTCAATTCTGCAGACTAATTTAATGAATGCAATAGATAAAAGTAAGGTTCTCGTTATATTCATTTTAAAAAAAAGAATCGGTTCAGTTTCGAGGGCGCAAACATAGTATAGATATAATCAATCCGAGTTACAGTTGTCTCTTTCACGCTCTATACGATAATTCGGGGCAAAGTGGGACAGCAGTCGATGCCTGTTTCATACCTATTCTTCAGATTTGCAGACCACTTTTCCTTTTAAGCATTCGTTTAGTTGCACAGAGTACGTTATATAAATAGAGGTCGCACTCGTTCTTTCCAATCAGCGCCTCTATAATACGAGTTTCGAACTAACATTGTTGGTTATAAATGTACATTTATAGCTATGTATGTATGCATACAGCGGTACTGCGTAAATCGTATACAAGTTTTTGATCATTTTTATTTGTAATGAATATATTCATCGTAAGGCATATCTAAATCCAAGTATGTATATGCAGGAGTCAATGTTTATAAGTAGATCCGGACATAGATAAAATTGTTTGTGGGAGACAAGAAAATTTAAGGGAGCACACTCTCCTAACAAATACGTAAACAAAGTGAATGAAAACAAATATTTGAAAGTTGTCAGTTTGAAATGTCAAAATTAATTGTCATCCACCACCTTTTGTTATCAAACTTGCCAAAAAAATTATATAACAGTGCCATCTAGGGAGTGGATTGATAATCAAAAATAGACGAGCCTTTTCCATACAAATCCGATTCTGAGAAATGAAAATAGTGTGTTTAGTTACGGTTCGCGGTTAGAGCGGTATCAACTAGAGCCGCGTTTAATTTTAGCGAAAGAGTGAGATAGTGAAATTAGTGTTCGTGAATGCGAAGACGAGACGAAGCAATAACATTGAACAGACATTTTCTACCACAGAACACGCGCCGTTTCGACACCCTCAACGGTCCGAAGACGCGAGAACGGCCACACCACTACCTCTACCCGGAACCGGTTAAAGACCGCATTATAGAGTTCAGCACTACCACGAAACGGTCCGGTATACTCCCGGATCAAATGAACCCGGGCGTGATATTCCGAGTGAGGATGTCCGACGCAATACTCCGGATCAAACAGCGTATGTACGAAGACCCTGAACGACACATCGAAGCGGATATCATATACACGAATTTGATTAAAAAAGTTGTTATGGATGAGATAACCAAATTCCACAATCTACTCCTAATGTACAAGACGGACAGGAGTATTAAAGAGCATTTAGGGGAGTGCGGGGGGAGGATATATAAGTTCATAAGCTATATGACGATTAAAGTGCATATATACTGTCTGTTTGACGCGTTATGGATTGATGGGAACCCTTACGTTATTGGTGATGAGTACACGGTGACGCCAGTGGAAGTGCCTCCGATGTTGCAGTGCGACGCTGCGGAGTGTAACTCGGTTATCTTTGTAGACTCCATTACGGAGCCTAAAGATTTGGATGAGTAATTTTGAATGGAATAAAGTAATTTCTTTCAATCTTTGTTTTATTGAACTTCTAATAGCATGGTTGTAAAAATGTTACATTAAACGTAAGGTAGGTATGTATTTGTGTGTATATACCAGGGGACTGTTTAGACACTCTGAGAATTCTAGGATATGACACTTCATGATCACATTTAACATATAAAATAATAATATCAAAACAAATACCAATAAACAACCAAGAAAACCTAAGTTACAGTTTGTTCTAAGCCTTTCAAAAGTATAGCTAGCTACAAACGCGTAAATAAAATAATAAACCTAAGTACATTGGTCGGAGCCAAAAGTTACAATGGGCGACCCGGAGTTAATAACTTTCGATAGTAAAAAGGGCAACAAACCCTTTTGTTTTGTTCCTGACGTTCCCTTTCAAATGTAAGTGAAACCACCCGACGGTCTTAGACACTGTGCTTTAACATAGACGCGTAGAGGGTTGCGTATAATTTTTATACTTTTCTAGTCAATTAGATCAAATATTAAGCACCTATTTTTTAAATTGATTTAGCATGAGAATCGAATGCAGAGTTTCCTCCAGAAATATTGCTACTGTCTAAACAATCACCTGGTATATACATACAATAAAATTAAATAATACGTATGTTTGTATACATAATCAAAGAAGATACCAAAAAGAAGTAGAATAAATAATTTCCCAAAGAATAATGTAATAATAATAATTTATAATGTAAACAAATATAAAGAAGTAGCGACCTAACGCGCGAAAGTAATCACGGAGTATATCCATATTGCTATCTAATGCCATTTCGTGGCTTTGATGCGAACCAACCTCCCTGCCTTAAGTGCAGGGGGACACGCCAAAACGAAATCTGCGAGACTATCCTGAGTACGGGTCAAGAAAGCTGTGGGCAAAGTGCAATGCCGCACAGTGAGAACCTATCTTGCCTAGGTGGATGCCCTGACAAGCCCGAGACCAAGAACGTAGATCGGTAAACCGGGCTACGCCCAAACAGACACCCGGGAAAGGAAAAAGGGGATCTTGATACCTGGACTTGACTAGGCGACACCGCGTACGCCTGTCTGCCTGTGTAGTGTATGTAAGAGAATCGTAATAAAGCAGTCATATTGGAAAGACGGATTCGAACATGGATGTGTTTGCCTCGGGGCCTACGGTGAGCGGACAGGGCGCTCTACTCACTGAGTTGGCTACACCGTTAGGTATCTGTGAGCGGCCATACGGCTTGAATTTTATTGCAGACTGGATCGCATCGAAAGATACGGTTTGCTGCTCTAAAAGGAGCGTCAAGCGATTGACTCGCTGTTACAGATAATAACAGGGTAGGAAATCGCGGCGAACGCTCTCGAAACAATCGTAACGCGTACACGAGGGAAGCGCGGCACGAAGTACGAACACCACTGAGTCGCGAGTGTCGAGAACGAGATCGATCGATGTGCGAGAGCGAGACGAAATATGTATTGTTGGGGCGGCAAGGGATCGAACTACGCTATTCCCCTTGGATAGCCGTCCCAACGATCCGCCCGGCGGAAGGTGGCCGCCGGGCTTCGTCGTAATAGGGAGACAAACTGGGTACACACCAGCTGTCTCTCCTCGTCAATCGGACGTGTGCAATGAGGAGATGGACCTCCCGGCCCATCCCCTCCGCCGGGCAAATCGCTGCCTCCTCCGTCCGGTCCTCCGTTGGCGGAGAGGGCCACTTAAAGGGTCATCTTCACGGACCCTCTCCTCCGCGTCCTTTTGCGAGATGTCGACATCGCAGAAGGAGGCGATCGCATTCCATGCCTCTTCGCTGCCGAGCATGGCTGAAACCACACTCGGTAGCGACAAATCAACTTAGTAACTACTTCACTTATTCAATGTTAACAGAATCTACCGTCTACTGTAATCAGTTTTGTGAAATAACTTTAAAAAAATATACAAAAAATACACTTTTATCGTGTGTCTCTACGACACGCCTTGTTTGTTTTAGATAAATGTCTAAATATTGAAATCTATCGAGTGGTTTTTGGAGTAGTGCGCGCACCAAAGTACACCGTTTTATTTACTTTATTTACCTTCTATTATGTAAAAGAAGAACACTCAAGTATTATGAAAAATAAATCTTAATTTTTCTTATATCTAGTTTATTATTGTTTGTAACAGAAACGCAGAGGCCACGGCTGGAGAAAACGGGGGAAAAATACGACTCCACAGTCCGATCACTTAGAGGTAAGGAATGGTTAAGATTTTCTAATTTAACGTTACACTAGCTTTTACCACTGGTTTTTTCCGCGTTAACGTAGATTTCAGTTATGCCTGAACAAAAAACAAATAAACTCACGATTATATACTACTAATATTAGCTAGGATGACACCAAACATTTTATTTTAAACGTGGGGACATTCTGCATCCACGCCCTCGAGGCAGGGGTGAATAGTGTCAGGCTCTTATTGACTAAAACCCCACCGTGAATCACTTGCCTCGCTAATAAGACCCCAAAGTCATACGAGCATGCACCGTGGACGGCATACACCTACCGATGGAGATAACCCGGTCGGCCTAACTGCCTCCCCGTACGCCGAACCAGTGTAATGGAAGGTCAGGTCTCCTTGTTCCGGCTTGGCAGTGTAAAAAAGCTTTCCTCCCTTCCTTAGCCCTCACTCCATCCATCCATTGATTGGTGCTACGCTCCTATTGGTCTTAGCGTGATGATATATAGTCTATAGCCTTCCTCGATAAATGAGCTATCTAAAACAAAAATAATTTTTCAAACGTGACCACAAACAAACCCTCCAACTTTATAATATTAGTGCAGATTACGATTCTTCTCTCGTACTTCTTCTCGTACTTTTAACTCGGGCTGTCAATTATAATAACAGAGAATAATAGACCGATTTTAATAAAAACAAGAACTAAGTTATTCTCGAGGATATGCTTTATGCTATGCTATTATTGTGAACGTAGGTACTTTAGTGGTGATGCGTGATCATACAAACAGACATCCACATCTAAAAACGATTGAAATGTATTTTATCACTTACTAGCTGACCCGTGCAACGTCGTCTGCATCGAATCGGTTATGTAATTATTTACGACATCACATTAGAAACCTCAAAAATAACAGTATTTCTCCACTATTTAATGGATGTTATTATACATATAAACCTTCCTCTTCAATCACTTTATCTATTAAAAAAAACCGCATCAAAAGCCGTTGCGTAGTTTTAAAGATTTAAGCATACATATAGGGACAGAGAAAGCGACTTTGTTTTATACTATGTAGTGATTCCAAGACGCCTGCAACGATTTTTTTCGTGAAAATTGAAAGAGAAACGACACGTTAGATCTACATTCTTATTCTATGTATTCAGGTAAAAAACGTCAACGGAAAAGTGGATGTAATTCACCAACGAGCCTCCGAGTCAGAAACGTACCAAGTCAAGCGAAGCCGTAAGAAGAGCAAGAAAGAAAAACCTAACTATGAAACATATGAACCTCCGATTAAGGTACATTTTAACTGTTTATCTCCTCGTCTGATTTTTTATAACCTAGATTAAACATCTAAATTGGTATTTCTTTATCCTTTAGCGTTATACATATAACTAGCAGGCACGGCGGACATTGTCCCGCCCTGATAATAGAAAAAAAAATTATATACCTGAACTTTCCTCATGAACCACTTTATCTTTTTTATCATAGAAGGCAAACGAACAGGTGGGTTACGTGATGTTAAGTGGTCACCGCCGTCCATAGACACGTGCAACACCAGGGGATTCGCAAATGCTTTGCCAGCCTGTGTTTGGGGGAGGAGGGAGTGGCGGAAGGGGGAGGGGCAGGGGAAGGGGAGGTGCATAATCGGCGCTCTCACTGACAGAACGAAACGCAACAATGCAAGCACTGTTAATTCACGTTGGTTTTCTATGAGAGGGTGGTAGTACACCGGGCGAGCCGACACAATCATGCTGAAACCAGTAATAGCTTCAGCGTGACTCTACCACCTACCATCTACTGGTGAAAACCGTATTAAAAATCCGTTTAGTATCCGTAATAGTTTTTGAGTTTATCGCGAACAGACAGACAGACGTGGCACAGAACTTTGTTTTGTAATATGTAATAAGTAAGTAATATAAAATAAGTATTTATAAGCCTCCGCCCGCAACTTCGTTCGCGTGGAATAGTTACTTTGGGCTAACGTTAACTCGCAGCGAAAGCTCTCAAGAAAAAACCCCGATTTTGAAACATTCTTCATTGGTGCTCAGATCCTATTGGTTTTAGCGTGATATATAGCATATAGCCTATGTTATTCTATAAATGAACTATCTAACACTGAAAGAATTCTTCAAATCAGACCAGCAGATCCTGAGATTAACGCCTTCAAGCAAACAAACTCTTCAGCTTTATAATATTAGGTATAGAAGGATAGATTTGAGTATATTTATTATATATTGCATAGATTAATAAACTATACTTATTTTTGACAGACAGACGTGGCACAGAACTTTGTTTTGTAATATGTAATAAGTAAGTAATATAAAATAAGTATTTATATTTAATGTGTTCTGCTCAACTGTTATTGAGAACCGTCGAAGTTGGTGAGCATAAACGAAGGATTTTTGGAAATTAAACCCTAAAGGGAACTATAGTCGACGCATTATCAACTGAGGCTTCGGGTCATAAATCATATTTATCTGTCTGTCTCGCTCGCACTTACAGGTCTTATGGAGAGGTGTAGTGATGTGCGTAAGAATTGTATAGATATATATCGATAACCGGATAGGTACGATCGATATGCTAAATTATGTTAAGTATTAAATGGAATAATTTTTCGCAATCAGAAAAATAAAATTATTTAAATTTGATTGGTTATTGAAATTGAGGCAAGCTTTTTTCTCGGGGTAAGCTTTCAATTCTTTAAAAACAGGAACACGTTGTGAATTACAGGCCAAGCTTGAGCATTGATGCATTTAACTTCTTCAAAACTACGTTAGTAATGTAACAAAGGTAAGAACTAAAAAAGGGCATAATGGACAAACTTCACGGTCAGATGTTCACGTAATGGATGATAAGTATTTTGATGTAGTGACTTAGAAAATAGTAGTATCGTATACGATGTATACGGAAGAATTAATTAATGAGGTCGCATAGTTACACTTTATGCGATCTCTGTCTACACTGTTAAAGTTAATACTGGTTTCAGTATGAATGGGTCGACTCGATCGGGGTAGTACCACCTTCTCTCAGAAAACTGACGTGAAGTAATAGTGTTTGCATTGTTGCGGTTCCTTCGGTCAGCGAGAGCGCCGAAGACTCACTTACCTTCCCTACCCACTCCTCCCTCTCTCCCCCAACAAAGGATGGCAACGCACTTGCGACTCTCCTGGTGTTGCTAATGTCTATAGACGGCGGTGATTACATCAGGTGACCCACCTGTTCGTTTGCCTCCTACGATATAAAATATCATATGAGTAATGATAGGGTATAAGGAGTGTTGAATAACATCATAAGACTTGAGTCACCCAAGCCAACCTCACCTACACGTGGTGCACCCTGCTGAATAACGCACGAAGCAATGGCGAAAGCGGGGTGGTGTTTTACAGCCTGACTGGGTCGCAACCACCATGTATATGGCGAAAAAGCCCGTCATAGTGATTCGTTTCTGCGTATCAGCCTGTGCATATCCAGCTTTGTGCAGGCCGGCATAATAGCGGCGACTGGCGATAGACAGTGTGTCACTCGGTAGTCGCCATTGTTTTTGGATTGTACTCTGCTTACCATCAGGCATAGTGCAGTCATTTTGCCGTGCTACTATAAAAAAAACTCTAACAAACACTCGGTCGCAACCTTAAACATGACATTTTAATTATGTCCTTAAACTCTTCCCCGCAACATAACCGCCATTACCCGGACATGGAGACAATGGCTGTCAAAACTACTTATTCTTTAATTTGAAATACTTTCTATGAATTCTACCAGAATCGTTAAATTATTATCTAATATATAGATTATTCGCTTGACATTTTGTTACGTTGATTTAAATAAGTAGAAAGAATTAAAACTTGGATATACGACTGTCATATTTTCCTCAAGTGACCACGGTTATCACTTTATCTCTCAAACGTTTAAGAATTTAGGAAACTCGCCACAAAAACTCCATGGAAAGTTCTAACAAGATGGCCACCATCTTGTTAGTTCGTTGAAATGATATCAAGAAACTTGTAATATCGATACTCACTTGACAATGGCTTTAATAGTCTACTAGAAGACTGGTTGCCAAACATGGAATGGAAGAAGAACTTATAATACTATTAAAATAACTACTCGACAATGGCAGTAATAATCTAAAAGACTGGTTGCCAAAAAAAAAGTATTAAAAAAATAACATATGGCTTCCCTTGCGGAATGATTTAAGTAGCCAGATATCCCAAATTACCAATAATCAATTGCCTCCTTATCTGTTCGTTGTGTTATTGTTGTCAGGTCTACAAAATTTGCTTAAACAGTTACCAAAGTCCAGTTTGTACAATTAATCAATCGTTAACAGGAGTGGGAGTCAGGTTACGTGGAGATGCCCAAGGATCTGTATCAGGCACATCTTCGCCCTGGAGTCATATTCAGGATTCACATGGCTGAAGCAATTCTCAAGATGCAGTATAGAAAGTATATATTTGTTCATTATAACACGACAAATTAACGTTGACCTTTACTATTACTGGTTTCAGCATGAATGGGTCGGCTCGTCCGGGGTAGTACCACCCTCTCATAGAAAACCGACGTGAAGTAACAGTGCACGCATTGTTGCGTTTCGTTCGGTCAGTGAGAGCGCCCGAGGCCCACCTCCCCTCCCCTTTCCCCTCTCCTGTCTCTCTCCGTCCCCTAATCTACCCCCCAAAGGGTGGCAACGCACTTGGGACTTCTCTGGTGTTGTTAGTGTCCATGGACGATGGTGATTGCTTTACAGCAGGTGACCCACCTGTTCGGTGTTATCTTATCCACGACTGGTTGCGGCTTTCATGCTTTCTCCATTAATGGTTTGGCTAACCGTCATAGGGCTGACGAGCTTTCTCCACTTCACCGGGACTTTATAGCAACTAGCTTAAAGGAGTCAGGCCAAGCTTGGCTTGTTGCCTTGAACAGCTGCGGATATACGATTTTTTCGAACCGGAGCAGAAACTTTATAGCTACCACCCTCTCTCCAGCGTTTGAGTTAGATTACTTTAGACGCCAATTATTGAGACGACAAATCTTGAACCGGCATGTCGAGTCCACTAGCGCATTCGTGAAAAAGTTCACTTCTGGTGTGGGCCTGCGTAGCGCCTATTTTTTTTACAAATCGACGGTGAATCAACCATATCTTTACAAATTTGAGACGGGTTTTTTTAAATCCTTTATTATATTCTGTTTCCACGTTCAATGAGTTATTCGTTGTTTATTTATATCGAGTACGCATACAGGATATAATTATACCATGATAGGTAGGTGATAGGTTAGTCGCTTGCAATATTCGAAAAGATAGTATTTCATGGTCACATTTAACATATAAAATAATAATGTAAAAACAAATACTAATAAGCCACAAAGAGAACCTTAGTTAAGGTTTGTTCTAAGACTTTCGAAAGTATTGATACAAACGTATTAGGTGCAATGACCGGTACCGAAAGCTGCAAGGCGCGACCCGCAGTTAATAACCTTAGATTATAAAACGGACAATAGCCCCGTTTTTTGTTCATGCTTCGAAAAATTATCCTTTGTTAGTTGGTCATTGTTCCCACGTTTCTTCACGCTTCGCTTTCACTTAGCCCGACGGTCACTGACACTATGCTTTAAGAAAGACACACTGACGATTGAGTATATTTTTTGTATTTTTCTAGGTAACTAGGTTAAATATTACGTACCTATTACGAGTTCCGAGTATCATCCATAAATATTGCTACTGTCTAAACTTACAAATCATATTTATCTGTCTGTCTCGCTCGCACTTACAGGTCTTATGGAGAGGTGTAGTGATGTGCGTAAGAATTGTATAGATATATATCGATAACCGGATAGGTACGATCGATATGCTAAATTATGTTAAGTATTAAATGGAATAATTTTTCGCAATCAGAAAAATAAAATTATTTAAATTTGATTGGTTATTGAAATTGAGGCAAGCTTTTTTCTCGGGGTCAGCTTTCAATTCTTTAAAAACAGGAACACGTTGTGAATTACAGGCCAAGCTTGAGCATTGATGCATTTAACTTCTTCAAAACTACGTTAGTAATGTAACAAAGAATCTTATATTTGTAGAAAAACAACAACCCTAACTCGTAACGACCAATCAGGAGTCAGAGTGCTAATGTAGGTCACGATGACGCATCGACCCCGCGTATCGATAACGGGTTGCATTGCGTGCACATTCCTACTGTCAGTGACATTTATTACCCGACGACTCAGTTTAAAACGCGTCGTCTATAAATTATATTCATTGTTACGTAATAAATAAACATTAGAGAGCACTACGCAAATAAAAACTCAAATATTATCAAAATTACTTAATGTAAATAGGAACTTATTACATGGCACGGAAGTTCTGTTAATTAGCAACCAAATAAAATAAAAGTTTAATTACGATTCCATACAGCGACAACGCATGTCAGAGTTTTGAACGCCCCAAATAGCTTGCTTGCATCTCATGCAATGGTGTTTCGTCATTCGCCTAGCCTTGTACAGACAGACAGCACGTTCGACGTAGGATCGACAGAGGCTTCTATGTTGAGTAGTTTGCCTAGAGTATCCTGTATTATAAACATCATCAAAAAATAATCATAAACAATTATTGCATAGTAAACTCTTACGAAACCGCGAGAAATTCATATATATTTTCAAATATTTTGAAGCATGAATGAGTCGGGTGGTGATTGCTTTACAGCAGGTGACCCACCTGTTCGGTGTTATCTTATCCACGACTGGTTGCGGCTTTCATGCTTTCTCCATTAATGGTTTGGCTAACCGTCATAGGGCTGACGAGCTTTCTCCACTTCACCGGGACTTTATAGCAACTAGCTTAAAGGAGTCAGGCCAAGCTTGGCTTGTTGCCTTGAACAGCTGCGGATATACGATTTTTTCGAACCGGAGCAGAAACTTTATAGCTACCACCCTCTCTCCAGCGTTTGAGTTAGATTACTTTAGACGCCAATTATTGAGACGACAAATCTTGAACCGGCATGTCGAGTCCACTAGCGCATTCGTGAAAAAGTTCACTTCTGGTGTGGGCCTGCGTAGCGCCTATTTTTTTTACAAATCGACGGTGAATCAACCATATCTTTACAAATTTGAGACGGGTTTTTTTAAATCCTTTATTATATTCTGTTTCCACGTTCAATGAGTTATTCGTTGTTTATTTGCCACAAAAACTCCATGGAAAGTTCTAACAAGATGGCCACCATCTTGTTAGTTCGTTGAAATGATATCAAGAAACTTGTAATATCGATACTCACTTGACAATGGCTTTAATAGTCTACTAGAAGACTGGTTGCCAAACATGGAATGGAAGAAGAACTTATAATACTATTAAAATAACTACTCGACAATGGCAGTAATAATCTAAAAGACTGGTTGCCAAAAAAAAAGTATTAAAAAAATAACATATGGCTTCCCTTGCGGAATGATTTAAGTAGCCAGATATCCTAAATTACCAATAATCAATTGCCTCCTTATCTGTTCGTTGTGTTATTGTTGTCAGGTCTACAAAATTTGCTTAAACAGTTACCAAAGTCCAGTTTGTACAATTAATCAATCGTTAACAGGAGTGGGAGTCAGGTTACGTGGAGATGCCCAAGGATCTGTATCAGGCACATCTTCGCCCTGGAGTCATATTCAGGATTCACATGGCTGAAGCAATTCTCAAGATGCAGTATAGAAAGTATATATTTGTTCATTATAACACGACAAATTAACGTTGACCTTTACTATTACTGGTTTCAGCATGAATGGGTCGGCTCGTCCGGGGTAGTACCACCCTCTCATAGAAAACCGACGTGAAGTAACAGTGCTTGCATTGTTGCGTTTCGTTCGGTCAGTGAGAGCGCCCGAGGCCCACCTCCCCTCCCCTATCCTCTCTCCTCTCTCTCTCCGTCCCCTAACCCTACCCCCCAAAGGGTGGCAACGCACTTGGGACTTCTCTGGTGTTGTTAGTGTCCATGGACGGTGGTGATTGCTTTACAGCAGGTGACCCACCTGTTCGGTGTTATCTTATCCACGACTGGTTGCGGCTTTCATGCTTTCTCCATTAATGGTTTGGCTAACCGTCATAGGGCTGACGAGCTTTCTCCACTTCACCGGGACTTTATAGCAACTAGCTTAAAGGAGTCAGGCCAAGCTTGGCTTGTTGCCTTGAACAGCTGCGGATATACGATTTTTTCGAACCGGAGCAGAAACTTTATAGCTACCACCCTCTCTCCAGCGTTTGAGTTAGATTACTTTAGACGCCAATTATTGAGACGACAAATCTTGAACCGGCATGTCGAGTCCACTAGCGCATTCGTGAAAAAGTTCACTTCTGGTGTGGGCCTGCGTAGCGCCTATTTTTTTTACAAATCGACGGTGAATCAACCATATCTTTACAAATTTGAGACGGGTTTTTTTAAATCCTTTATTATATTCTGTTTCCACGTTCAATGAGTTATTCGTTGTTTATTTATATCGAGTACGCATACAGGATATAATTATACCATGATAGGTAGGTGATAGGTTAGTCGCTTGCAATATTCGAAAAGATAGTATTTCATGGTCACATTTAACATATAAAATAATAATGTAAAAACAAATACTAATAAGCCACAAAGAGAACCTTAGTTAAGGTTTGTTCTAAGACTTTCGAAAGTATTGATACAAACGTATTAGGTGCAATGACCGGTACCGAAAGCTGCAAGGCGCGACCCGCAGTTAATAACCTTAGATTATAAAACGGACAATAGCCCCGTTTTTTGTTCATGCTTCGAAAAATTATCCTTTGTTAGTTGGTCATTGTTCCCACGTTTCTTCACGCTTCGCTTTCACTTAGCCCGACGGTCACTGACACTATGCTTTAAGAAAGACACACTGACGATTGAGTATATTTTTTGTATTTTTCTAGGTAACTAGGTTAAATATTACGTACCTATTACGAGTTCCGAGTATCATCCATAAATATTGCTACTGTCTAAACTTACACCGGGTATATTCTGCCTGCAATAGGTTAAATATTACGTACCTATTACGAGTTCCGAGTATCATCCATAAATATTGCTACTGTCTAAACTTACACCGGGTATATTCTGCCTGCAATAAACATGTATTAAAAGAACTGCTGAATGCATATGATGTCAAGAGGATCCGACGATTTTTAAGGGGAGATATTTTTTTATTAAATATTTTCATGTTCGCTAGTACTTCTCCCCGCATTTATTCCACCATATTAGTTTGAGTACGACAGTTCCTTTAAAATATATAATTTTTCTATATGTCAAAACATGCTTGACTAGTTACGGTGAAGACAAGGACGAGTCGGTGATAGAGGCGGACGTGGAATACCTCCGACTGACGAGAAAAGTCATCAACGACGAGATCACCAAGTTCGAAGATCTCAAATGGCTGATATCTTGGTTCAACAATCGATCTGAACTCATACAAGAGCACACTTGTAATACTAGATATTTTGCTGTCGGTACGTCGTTCAGTATCTATTACTTTATGAATATTTTTATGTATTTGACAAGAAGTTAGATTTTACTTGCGTCTTCGCTTGCGTTACTGTATGTATGTATGTTTTTTTTTATTGTAATATGGAAAAAATGACTGCACTTTACCTGATGCTAAGCAAAGAGTACAATCCAAAAACAATGGCGACCACCGAGTGACAAACTATCCATCGCCGGTCGCCGCTGTCATGCCGCCCTGCGAAAAGTTGGCTATGCATAGGTTAACGTGGGGAAATCCCTTATGGATACGCCACCCTCCCGGGGGAGAGGGTAGGTTATGTCCGAGTCGCACGGATTAAAACCCCACGGTGTACGTCTGCCGCTATAGTTAGGGCGGCACGAGATCTCTATAGACTTCATCGTGCCGCCCCAGCGGTTGGACCAGTAGCGAAAGCGCCGCCGCCGGGCCCCGTATTGTTAGGAGACAGCCGGGTACACACCGGCCGTCTCCTCCTTCCGCCGGACCTGTGCAATGGGAAGATGGGTCCCCCGACCCATCCTCCCCGGTCCAGCTACGGTGGGAGGAGGCGATCAAACTGCCGCCTCATCCTGCCTGTCCTCCGTTGGCGGAGAGGGTCACTTTGAGGATCTTGCTCACGAACCCTCTCCGCCGCCTCCTTCTGCGAGACGACTTCCTCGCAGAAGGCGGCCATTGCGTTCCACACTTCCTCACTGCCGAGCATGGCCGCAACCACGCTCGGCAGTGACAGATCTTGCCCTACCGCCGCAGCCAGAGTGCGACGTTGCTCCTCCCACGCAGCACACTCAGACAGAGTGTGCTGCGCGGTGTCCGGGTCAACGCCGCACTGATGACATACGGCAGTCGGCTCCCTGCGTGCTATCCGGTACAGGTACCAACCGAAGCAACCATGTCCGGTCAGGACCTGCACCAGTCGGAACGTCAGGGAGCCCCATCCTCTATTAAGCCAATCCGGCAGGACCGGGCGGACGGCGTCGATCGTGTATCGACCGTACCGCGCGTCCGCCAGGTCCCGCCTCCACCTTTCCACCACTTCATCCCTCTTCTCTCTTCTTCTTTCCTCTATTTCTCTGGGAGCTAGAGGCTCCCCCATCCGTTTCTTAACCGCCGTATATTGATATACGGCGGCAAGAACCTCCGCCTCTAGCTCCCAGGGAAGGGAGCCGGCCAACACCATGGCCGCCCCCGAGGACACCGTGCGGTATCCCCGTATCACCCTCAACGCCACGGTACGCTGCGCAGCTCTCAGAGCACGGATATTTGTGGAGTTGAGGGCGTCGACCCACAACGGTGCCCCGTAGGCGGCCATGGACAAGTACTATGTCCTGCAAAATTCTATGATAATTGGTTCAGTAGTTAAAGTGTGAAAGTATAACAAACAACCAGACTCACATTCGCTTTTGTAATGTTAGTAAAAATTATGAGCTCAAGAAATACTCGGATTCTGTGAATGCGTTTGTCAATTATTTTTTTTTGGCAAATTATCTAGCGGATCACCTCATGGTAAGTCTGCCGTCCATAGATACTAGCTATATCAGGGGAGTCGCAAGTGCATTGCCAATCTGTGTTTGGGGGGAAGGAGTGGGAAAGGAAGAGAGGGGGAAAGGAGCGGTGGGCCTCCGGCGCTCTCACTGACCGAACGAAACGCAACAATGCAAGCACTGTTAGTTCACATGGGTGTTTCACCCGACACATTCACGCTGAAACCAGTAGTATCTTCAGCGTGCCTCTACCACCTACGAAACTAACTCCGTAAACTGTCTCCGCAATTAAAAGTCAGATTTGAGAAAAATATATTTTTATATTGTGGTCAGCAAGCGATGGCTTTTTAATTCCTTAACTGTAAATCTGCCAAAAAATACTTAGTGCAGGCATTGAATATTATTTACTAGCTTCTGACCGCGACTTCTTCCGCGTGGAATAGTTCATCGTCAGCCTGTAAGAGCCATAAGCTTCATCACCACGCCAGCCCACAACGTATTAGCGATTTCAAACTCTGAGAAATCCACAGTTCTATATTTTTCCCACATACAGTAGTACTACAAGAACATTCCTCAGGTTCCGGTTTCCTCACGATGTTTTCCTTCACCGTCAGCCGATAGTGTTTTACCAATTGTTAGCACCCACCTCCGGTGCCGCTGCATCACATTCAAGAGACGAGACTACAACACGACCGGAACATAGATATTAGCGTCACCATATTATAAATATACATCGACACTAGCGCCACCATATTAGAGAGACACATTGATACTAGCGCCACCATATTAAAGATACATAAATAACAATTATTAATATTATATAGATTTTAATAAGACTTAAATAAGAATGGATATCATTATATAGAATTGAATCATTAGTTTGATCATTATTAATAATAGTATATTCGTTGACTTCATAGTTCGGCCATGAAAGGCAAGATGTCGCTGATCGACATTTCAAAACAGATTACTAACCATATTAGAGATACATAAATAAGGATAATTATATAAAATTTTTCTATAGCTTAAATAACATTAATTTGTTCATACTTTATTATTTATGTGTTACTTAAACTATTTTGCGGAATTATGTATAAATAGTAATCTCTTTGACTTATATAGATGGGCCTTTAAAAGGCAAGATGTCTGTGATATCTACGCACTTCTTATAATGTAACAAGTATTGTAAGGCGAAGCTCTGGCCAAATAAATAGTGACACGGAGTATTTATTGCCATTCCTGACTGCATCGACTGCATGATTAGTGTAATACAATTTAAATTAGTAAATCTACGCGAATTCCGAAAAACTCGTTGGTACATGCCGGGGTTCGAACCTGCGGACATCGAATTAATATTCCACCGGTCAAACCGGTTTTGGAACATTCTTATTTGATGCTCCGCTGCTATTGGTGTTAGCGTGATGATATAGCCTTCCTAGATAAATGAGCTATCTAACACTGAAAGAATTTTTCAAATCGGACCAGTAGTTCCTGTGATTAGCGTGTTAAACCAAATTAGTTATGTAGGTCTTCTCTCGTTCTTAACTCGAGCCGTCATTCAACTTACAATAACTTTGGATAGAGTGGACCGATTTTAATGAAACAACGACTAAGTTACTCCCAAAGGATGGAGGTGTTCTTCTCGATGGGTTGTTTTCCAATCCGGTGGCAATTAATCATAAGCGCCTTATTATTTTTGATTCGTTTTAATGACTTTTCACAAAGGCACTCCTCCAACAATGTTTACGCATACCGAAGAATATATGAAGCGAATGTGCCTCTTCGATAATGTATATATTGATCATATCCCATACGTGGTCGGGGAGGACAATTCGCTGATGGCGGCTGTCGCCCCTCCCGTCCTGCGTTGCGACGCTGCTACTTGCACCTCAGTGCCGTTTATCGACAGGTTAGTGTATGAGCGTGTATTAGCACGAACACTTATCATCATATATATTAATACGTGAAGCTCAAACTTTGTATCCCTTTTTAACGGAATTGGGCGAACGGATGAACGTGAAACTTGGCATAGTTAAAGTTTATATGGAGGAGAAGTGCAGAAAGCTATTTATTTTATATAAAATGCATTAGAAGTACATTAAATTAATTAAAATATGCATTACTCTCACAACTGCTTCAGTTTTACACAACATATACACACATGTAAATGAAAAAGACATTTTGACATCTGTCAATAAAGGACTTCAAAGAAGGTTGTGAAGGAGGTTGCTATGCTCGACTGTATGTATTATTTTACTCTTACGTTCCAATTACCCTTTTTCATTCTACATTCAACAATGATATTATAACATACAACTATTATTATAATAACTGAGTAACCATGATAAAAACCTTTGATTATAGAAGTAAGTTGACAAAAGAACCCTAATAAAGTTCAAACTTTAAAAAATCAATGAACTATGGTCGAATGTCGACCACTGGGCACCCACTAGTAAGTATAAATAAGTGTGTAGAACTATCCAGTATTAATTTTAAAAAATGTGAGCCGTCGTGAGACGCCTGGCAGATGTGAAACATCGAAATTTGTACACGTAATAAATTTTACATACCAGGTGAATATTTAGACACTAGCAATATTTATGGACGACACTGTGCACTCGATTCTCGTTCTAAATCGATTAGAAGAATAGATGCTTAACATTGGACCTAATTATTTAGAAACATACAAAAAATATACTCAATCCTCTAAGCGTTAATAAACCTATGTTAAAGCACAGTGTCAATGACCGTCGTGTGAAGTGAAAGTGAAGCCAACCAACTAACAAAGGATAATTTTTCGAAATTTGAACAAACAAAAGGGTTTATTGCCCATTTTATTATCGAAGGTTATAAACTCCGGGTCTCCGCTCGCATGTTTTATCACCGGTCATTCAACCTAGGATTATTTAAGTCATTATCCATACTTCTAAAATTCTTATAACAAACTTAACCCAAGGTTATCTTTGTTTGTCTATTAGTATTTGTTTTGATATTATTATTTTATTTGTTAAAAGTGACCATGAAGTTTCATATCCTAGAATACTGCGAGTGTCTAACCTTTCACCTGGTATAAATAGGCAGTGGGGAAACGGTTAAGAACATATCCCTCTTCTATTTCTCAGCCGCTTTTCTTCATTCTTCTTTAGTTTAGTAGCTATTGACGAGCTTTAGTTTATCAATAAAAATTGGTATTTTTTTTCCATGTTTGAAGTTCGACCACTGAACCAAACATTTCTTACAATGGAAACAACAATGAAAATTTCTATACGAGAATTCAATAGACCATTCGCTAACGTGAAGCATCGATATGGATATTTTCTGTATTATAACGTAAAACATCGATATGCATTAATCACACTACTGCTTCAATTTTACACAACATATACACACATATAAAAAATAAAGACATTTTGACATCTGTCTATAAAGGATTTCAAAAAAGGTGGTGAAGGAGGTTGCTATGCTCGACTGTATCCTATGTATGCTATCCAGTATTAATAAAAAAAAAATGTGAGTCGTCGTGAGACGCCTGGAAGATGCGAAACATCGAAATTTGTACACGTAATAAACTTTACATACCAGGTGAATGTTTAGACACCAGCAATATTTATGGACGACACTGTGCACTCGATTCTCGTTCTAAATCGATTAGAAAAATAGACGCTTGATAATTTGCCTAATTATCTAGAAACATACAAAAATTAGACTCAATCCTCTAAGCGTCTATGTTAAAGCACAGTGTCAATGACCGTCGGGTGAAGTGAAACAGAAGCCAATCAACTAACAAAGGATAATTTTTCGATGTTTGAACAAACAAAAGGGTTTATTGCCCATTTTATTATCGAAGGTTGTTATCACCTGTCAGTCAACCTAAGATTATTTAAGTCATTATCCATACTTCTAAAATTCTTACAACAAACTTTACCTAAGGTTATCTTTGTTTGTCTATTAGTATTTGTTTTGATATTATTATTCTATTTGTTAAATATGACTATGAAGAATCCATCCTTGAAGTAGAAGACCATCCTAGAATACTGCGAGTGTCTAACCTTTCACCTGGTATAAATAGGCAGCGGGGAAACCAACGCACTTGCGACTCCACTGGTATTGTTAGTGTCCATGGGCGTTGGTGATCACTTTTGCCACTTATGAAAAAAAAAACTAGCGTCGTATAGTATAGCGGCGTGTGTACGCCTAACTAACATTTTTATTTTATATAGAGAATGTGCAGCATCATATGTTTAATGAATTAATAAACTGTATATATTTATTATTCAAAGTGTCAATAGATGTGAAAACCAGTCTAATGTTAATAATTTCAATATACAAAGTATATTTAAAAATTGAAATGAGAACATAATTATTCCCTTGTTTTGAGTTTTAACTTCTGTCGCGAGTTCTTATGACTTCCTCGAGTTTTTGAAGTTGTACTTCGTTTGGCGCATTAGGAAAAAATGATGAGAGTAAATTTTTACGATGCGCGCGCACGCCGTCACGAAAAACCGACACACTGAAGTTAACTTCATAGATCATCGGTGTGTGCCGCGTAACACTAGCATAACGAATGGCCGACAAAACAATTTGAAACTAATTTTTATACAGATAGGGTTGCAAATGTTTTTGAGTATTTCGTTAATAGTGCAAAGTTTGTGTTTTGCGTCGCCACGTCGCGCCACGCAAACAACCAGGTTTACCCGCGCCTATTTATGTTTAAAAATGACTATTTAAGAAACATTTATATTAATTATAAAAATTTATATTTTTTTAAATTTAATCGCTGATAAATCATCCCTTTGTAAAGACGTATGAGGTCTTTTCGACCTCCTATGTCAAACTGACAAATAGTCGATGGAGTGAACGTGTTAAAAGTGTATTTGACATAATATTAATATCTCTATTTACAGTTTGATGTTCGACGAACACTTTTCTCGTACGAACGTGCGAACTCTGACCCGGTGTCAGGCGAGCTGTCGGGCACACTGTCGCAACGACGCGGATTGCTTGAAGCGATGCTCGGACCGCTGTCTTCGTTCAGATTAGACAAATTAATCAATAAATGGTTATCAGGAGCAACCGTATTTAATTTAATTCATTTTTAAAGCGAATTCTGCTGCTGGTAAAGCGTGACCGAATTACGCTTGCGTCAGACTTTTTCTGATGTGAAACTCTTACTGGTTTCAGCATGAATGGGTCGGCTCGCCCGGGGTAGTACCACCCTCTCATAGAAAACCGACGTGAAGTAACGGTGCACGCATTGTTGCGTTTCGTTCGGTCAGTGAGAGAGCCGGAGGCCCACCTCCCCTCCCCTCTCCCACTCCCTCTCCTAACCCTTCCCCCTAAAGGGTGGCAACGCACTTGCGACTCCACTGGTATTGTTAGTGTCCATGGGCGTTGGTGATCACTTTTGCCACTTATGAAAAAAAAAACTAGCGTCGTATAGTATAGCGGCGTGTGTACGCCTAACTAACATTTTTATTTTATATAGAGAATGTGCAGCATCATATGTTTAATGAATTAATAAACTGTATATATTTATTATTCAAAGTGTCAATAGATGTGAAAACCAGTCTAATGTTAATAATTTCAATATACAAAGTATATTTAAAAATTGAAATGAGAACATAATTATTTCCTTGTTTTGAGTTGTAACTTCTGTCGCGAGTTCTTATGACTTCCTCGAGTTTTTGAAGTTATACTTCGTTTGGCGCATTAGGGAAAAATGATGAGAGTAAATTTTTACGATGCGCGCGCACACCGTCACGAAAAACCGACATCCTGAAGTTAGCTATAGTCAACATTTTGTTTCTTTGTATTAAAAGTTTGTATTTCTTTGTATTAAAACTGACAATGTATTAAATACCTTTTTTCGATTGTTAGTGTCGTTTTTTCTACAAACGTAGAATAAGACGAAAGATAAAAATTTTGAAAAGATTTTTATCTTGTTAC
>MU159790.1:5979-16324 GCA_015888305.1 Antheraea pernyi | reverse complement strand
CTGAATGCACACGTAACCGAGCCCAAAGACTAGCACTGGAGAATAAAATGAAGGACTCATTAAGATCTGTGGGTGTATGTAATACCATCCTTGCTTTCCCGACATCCGAGGAAGCAAGAACGCTTTACAGGCTGGTTATGGTTGGAATGAAAAACCGATAAATTATTGATTGTTTGTGTACATTTTGTTTTTTTTTCTATTTTATTTTGTTGTTAATCACTGGGATGACATGGTCAATTTGTGACCAAACCCCAATTATAAATAACGATTATGAATAAATAGTCTCATATTAAATTACCTGGTACTGATCAAGTTGATTTATTGGCAAACCATATGACGGAATTCCTTTGCATATCACTCCAATGTATACTGACTATTTGTCTCACGTGAGATGTTATTGTAGAGTCGTGTGGAAGCTATATTTTGATAAAATATCACTTGGAAACAGGGATCGGGTACAAGACCATTCAACCGCGACCTCATTTCGATGTTCCATGGATCGACCAAAATGTATTAAAATACCTAATAATAGCTCTCTGACTTCGCTCGGGACACATTCCATCAAATAAGTTTTTGCACCTTGTAAAAAACCGAGCATCACCTAAATGCACGGTATGTGGTGTGGTTGAGGATGTACACTAGACTGATAAAAAAAATCGACTATTTTTTTCTCTCTTAAATATAACGAAAATATTCGCTTACCGATGTAAAGGGGTGCATAGGTAGGGGTGTAAAGGGTTATTTGTTTTCGGGGTGTAAGGGGTGTCGAATAACATCATAAGACTTGAGACACCCAAGCCAACCTCATCTGTACGTGGTGCACCCTGCTGAATAACGAACGAGGCAACACAGGATGCAGATTATTTTTTTTTCATCATTTCCAACAATATTTTCGATATAAGAGAAAAAAAATAGTCCATTTTTTTTATCAGTCTAATGTACACCACATTTTGATGCAATGTGTTCAATACCAAGGCTGTAGGAATTTTTTCAAATTTATCAAAGATTTTTTAATAATCAGGGCGGGACATCGTCTGCCGTGCCCGCTAGTTAATAAATAAAATTCTAAACTCAAGAAAATATGCTTTCCCATATTAATCATACGGGAAATTGAAATTCACCATGCGGCACATCAATAAGGGCTGTGGTTTTAACAGGATTTTTTTTTCATTATTTCCAACAATATTTTCGATATAAGAGAAAAAAAAAACATTTTGATGGCATGTGTTCATTGCCAAGGCTGTAGGATTTTTTTTTTAATGTTACTTGTTTTTTTTTTATGTTATAGGTGGTAAACGAACAGGTGGGCCACCTGCTGTTAAGTGATCACCACCGTCCATGGACACTAACAACACCAGAGGAGTCGCAAGTGCGTTGCCAGCCTTTGGGGGGAAGGGTTAGGGGAGGGGAGGTGGGCCTCCGGATTGTCCATGGATGTATGTATTTGTAATTGAATGCTGTCAGACCCTGTGTCTCAGAGTGCAAATATGTGACACAGAATCGCAAGCTTAGCTTTTAAGATTTGATTATTGAGGAATTTAATATGTATGCGATGTTCTTACCGGGCGTGAAACTTAAATAAAAAAAATCAGGTCTATAATTGACATACAAATTCAAAAAGAAGACAGTTATACCTTTATTTGAGTTTTCACTTCCGTCGGCAGTCTGGATTTTTTTTTTACTTTTAAGACACTCTGTTCTTATCTATCAGCTTGGTTATCAGCTTCATTCAATATAGAGTTATTAGACAGTTAAGACCATGAGTACTACGTGTTCAGCGATGCGTGTTTTCCTTCCGCGGAGAAGTGATAGATCAGAAAGTAAGATATATTGATTTCAAAGTCAAAACCTTACTTAAAAAATATTCTATTTAATTTAGGCCTTAAGGAGGCGCTTATGAACGTCAAAGTTACCACCGGACAAACTGTTGTGGGGGACAGCAGCTGAGGTAGACACCATATTTTTATTACAAAAACGGGCAATTTACGATATGGGACCACGCGAATCCTTAAAGACCAAGTTCAAGGAATACGGTATCTTAACTCGGGCAGAGTCCAAATACATTCTTGACAATTTAATGTATGTCCGTAAGAACCTTGAAAAGCTAGATTTCGTAAAAAACCGGCACAATCTAAATACTAGAAACTGTGACAAACTGGTTGTCCCACGTTTTAGACTTAGTAAAACCAGTATTAGTTTTTTGGGAAATAGTGTTAGATTTTACAACAAAGTCCCAAAGGATATTACCGATTTGCCGGATTGCGAATTTAAGCGCCATGTCAAGCGGGTTTTGGTGTCAAAAGGCTATTATAGAGTGGATCAATATGTGAACGATGGTGATGTCTGGAATTGACACCTCTCTGTGCATCCATTAAAACAAAAAGTGCGTGCGTACAAAGTACACATGTCAGAAGTGAAAATTCTTTGGCGAACTAATTTATAAGTCTTGTTTATATTTATACAAATCTAAAACTTTAGAAAAATAGAAAAACATAATAATAATAATTAAAAAAAATTAGAAAAAAAATTATAATAAAAAAGATAAAAAATCTGCGTTTACTGCAAATGACGTCACTTCCGTTGCATACCTGCGTGACGTTACATCTGTAAAAATTTTACGCTCATACGCCTAAAGAAGTTTCACTTCAAAAAATTGTGACATGTATCTCTAATATATACTAAATATTATATATATTTGTTAAAAAGATAAACCGGATCGAGTTTCTTCCCGGTTCTTCTCGATGACTGGGTTGTTTTCCGAACCGGTGGTAGTTTTGACCTTCCTAAGTGCCTTCTTAGGGCCTAAATTGAATAATGTTTTTTATTTTGAAACAACTCAGTCATCGAGAAGAACCGGCAAATTCGATCTGGTTTATATCGTTATCCAGTTTATAATATTTGTACGACACTCAATATAGCGTGAAGAATAAAGTTTGTACGCATTATTTTGGATAAATAAACGACCAATTGTTCGTATAAATGACGTCGATCAAAAATATTTAATAATAGTAAAATAGATACTTACAGATTCCACCGTTGGAAAGGAGAGTCGAGCGAGCTGGAAGAAAAAAACAATATATGTAGTACACACGCGATAAAAGTGAAACTTTATAAAAGAAAGCGAGAAGAGCGTATGTCTCCAATACCCGAAGGCAAGCAAGACACCCACAGCCGTAGCTGGGGGGGACATTGTGGGGCAATACCCTACCTTGAAATCACAATTCCCTACCTTAAAAAATATCATAAACTAAGATAAATCGTTATATAATTAATTTTTTGTACATAGCTTGAGATTTTTTTAAATGTAGCGATAGGTATCTACATATAATATTCCCAACATACCAGTTTGTGACATTCGAGGGCAGATGAATTATGATTTTGTTTTTACTTTCGCCCTACCTCAAATTCGACTCCAGCTACAACCCTGGGTATGTTCGGAAAAGTTTAGATACCTATCGCTACAATTATTTTTAAATCTCAAACCATGTACAAACATTTTAATTATAATAATTTGTCTTCGTTTTTGGTATTTTTAAGGTAGGGCATTGTCTGACAATACCCCCCTCCCCCCTACCAGGTGCACTTGAGAGGCAGTCCCTCTCGGTGTTATTACAAAAAAGTTAAATACGTATTCAATCCTGGCTTTAAAAAGGTTTTGTATTAAATGCATCAATGAATGTTCGCCATCTTGCTCTTTTGTCTCGCTTTGGTTAAGTTAGGTTGGACTTGCGAAAAAGGATAACGCGAACTGACCTCGGGCGAGCGCGGTGCATTTAATTCGAAAACTTTTTAAAGTGAGTATTTAATACGTATTTTACTTTTTTGAAATAACACGGTCTAGGTTTAGCGTGGTGTAGTGTGTTGTAGCAAATATTCTACGACAGCGATGACTCATACTCACTCAAAGATTCATATTTCCTCAACGTACTTACTCAAACATCCTTCATAGTTTTTGCTTTCGACTTGTGATTTAGTGATGAATAATCTTACCAATTGAAAACTCATACTCACTTAAAGACTCGTACTTACTCAAACATCCTTCATAGTTTTTGCTTTCGACTTGTGATTTAGTGATGAATAATCTTACCAATTGAAATGAAGAGAGGTCGCCACTGTTGGCTAAGCTTTGCGGTGTCCATAACGCTATCTGGAATCAAATATATATTCATGTTATTCTTTATTTCAATTTATTTCCCTAAAATTATCCTTATGTTCCACAAAAGATTTATTTACAGGACATATTTACCAATATTTTTTCACTTTATTATTTCTACAAATTTACGAGTTGCATTTTAAAATTATTATACAAAATATTTAAATTTTTTTAATGTATAATAATGAAATAAAACGAACAAAATAATGTTTTAAGATTGTGGAACGCAGCAAATCTTATAAAGATCAGCGCCATCTATGTAAGACATAACAAACTAATTAAGCAGCTTTGTGTTGTTTTTAATATCGTAGGTTTAGGCAATTTCACTTGATGTTAAACCATGTGATATAAATTGATCAATACGACATACATAGTAGAGAGCCGGCTATCAAATAAAGCTAAATTGTGACTTCTCATTGTCTATACCCATAGTGAATATTATACTTTTATCTATACAACATTGAGGCGTCAACACGTATGTAAAATACTGGTACACTAGCGTCATCTAGTATCCTTCTATCCCATCCAAAGTAGTATTAGAAAATAACTTAACGTCAATAAATATAGATAGATTGAGTATAGAGTAAAGAATATGGACGATTGAAAACAACAAAAATCTTTTCGGTACAATGAATTGCGTTCGTTTTTATTTTTTATGTACAACGAAAAGCTTTGACTTAGAATTTTTGATCCACGCTCACATGTAGCGATAATGAATTGTTGTGCGCTTTATAAAAGGTAATATGACAGAAACGACGGAAGGTATTTTGTATCACGAGATGTCGCTTAAAACAAAAATTAATGTATAACTGCTTTATTCATATTTTAACAATACGAAACTATAAGTACATTAAATAAATTAAACCTTTTTGGTATCTATTTAAAATTTAATCTGTTTTAAATTCGGGACTATATTTGTATGCAATACAATTAAGTGTTTCTACAAAATGTAAGCTATTATACAACAAAAAATGATATATTATTTTTGTGAATGATGCATAATAAAATTAAAATACGTGTCTATAAATTTAAACTAATTAATTCAATAGTAAAAATTTTAGTTTGAAGAAAGTCTACACGTTTTGGCAAATTTGTTTTTTTTTTTATTTAGCAGCATATTTTGAAGTTCAATAATTGATTATTGTAAAGCTAGGTGAAGAGCGGCAACGTCGCTTCAAAATAGTATAGAACTGGCAACGCAGCAATTATATTTTAGAGTTTATCCGAAAATAATAATTTACCATGCAGTTTTTGTATTCCTTTTTTTCTTTATTTTAACAAATCCTGAGTAACGCGTCCGCCAGTGTCTTGTTTTGTAGGTTATATATATAGTTGGTGTCGAGGATTTTTTGCTTAAAAGTCAAAACCTGTATAATATATAATACGATTAAATCCGTAAATTAATATCATTTTTTTTTCTTGCTTGCTGGTCCCTGATGTTAAGTAATCACCGCCGTCCATAGACGTTAGTAACACCAGGGGAGTCGAAAGTGAGTTGCTAACCTGTGTTTGGGGGGAGGGGATGTGAGATGGGCCTCCGGCGCTCTCACTGACCAAACGAAACGCAACAATAAAAAGCACTGTTAGTTCACGCGGGTGTTTCGGTGTGTCGGGTGGTACTACTCCGGGCCAGCCGACCCATTCATGCTGAAACCAGGAATAGCTACAGCGTGCTTCTACCACTTACTTAAAATAATAAGACTTGACTAATAGAAGAAACTCGTCAGCAAAAGATAGTATCTAAATGAATTAGGTATATTACAGTATACCGACCAAGAATATATATAATTGTTTCTCTTGCATAACTCTGTTCTGTTCGACACCGCACTGAACTTGATTGCGTGCAAAACGTATAAAAAATATATTTGTATCGTATGTAGTATAGTTAAAAATAATTGGATTAAACTAATTGCCCGCAATCACTTCACGGCGTGGTTCTGTAGTTACCTATTGTTATATTTCAAAGAGAGTCTGGAGTTCGAAAACTGATGAACTAATAGCTATAAATACCTATAACCATTATACTATAATATCCTATGAGAATTATTTACAATTTTTGTGTGGATTATTTAATGGGCTGTCTTTTAGTGAAATTGTTTTATTAGTATTTAAATATTTTCTGATATTAAATTACTTATATTTAATTCTTACTACTTACTTATATTTTAATTTATAAAAATGGGTAACACTATCGGCAGACGGTGAAGGATAACACCGTGAAGAAACCTGAACCTGAGGAATGTTCTTGTAGTGCTACTGTATGTGGGAAAAATATAGAACTGTGGATTTCTCCTAACCTATACAGATAAACATTGTAATAAAGACAGATACTACTCTTGAAAGTCCTCTATCAATCTAAAGGCTATGCTATCTAAAAGCTTTCTCAAACTCAGTTCACCCGATTTATTTATTTACTAGCTAACCCGTGCCCACTTCGTTGGCGGGTAATAGGCATTATCAAGCTACAAATTTTTTCTAGAACTCAATCATATATCTCTCATTGTTAATGCAGCGTTCGTAAGAAACGTTTTCGTTCGACCATTTTTTCTCCGACTCCCCAGATATTACCCCCTACAACCTCACAAACTTTACCTCTCTATGATTTTAGTATAGATAATATAATTAGTTAATAGCTTCTGCCCGCGACTTCGTACGCGTGGAATGGTTATTTTGCGCTAGAACGCAGCGGTAGTTCTGAAAAGGAAAAAATACCCCGATTTTGCAACATTCTTCATTGCTGCTCCGCTCCTATGGGTCTTAGCGTGATGATATATAACCTATAACCTTCCCTGATAAATGAGCTATATAACACTGAAAGAATTTTCCTAATCGCACCAGTAGTTCCTGAGATTACCCCTTACAACGTCACAACATCACAAACTTTACCTCTTTATAATATTAGTATAGATTAAGGCATATACCACAGACTATAAGATATAAATTTAAATATTTCCAATAAGTATAAAGTTTTGACTATTATCCAAATATTACCTATATTATTGTATGCATATCAACACTTTATAAAATACAATTATATTTAAATACTAGCTGTGAAATAATGAACACAAAAGCGTAGGTATATCATTTTACTTGTTATTTATTTTTATTGCAAGTATATGGTAGTTCTTGCGAGTACTATTAAGTGGCCATCTTATCTATACATATAGCAAGAATGTAAATCTAACGTGTCTGTACTCTTTAAATTTTTATGAAAAAAATAGTTGCACGTGTCTTCGAATAAGTAATAAAATACGTTTCAATCATTTCTAGAAATGTCTGTTTTTATGAACACGCATCACTGCTAAAGTACTGGGTTCACAATAAAACGTCATATAAGAAAATCATAAAGCATATCACAAGGAGTAACTTATTTTTTGTTTCATTAAAATCGGTTCACTCTATCACTCAGGTAATAGCCCAAGTCCAGGTGCCGTGCGCCCTTGTGTATGTTACCTAAAAACCAAATCGGCTGAGTGCCTTAAGCGCTCGTCTTAGTAGTCCGGTGAAGCTGTAAAGACCTTGCCAGGTCAATAGCATAGACAATATGAAAAAAAAAGGTCCACTCTATAAAAAGTTATTGTAATTTTAATGGCGCCGCGACTTAAGTATGGGAGAAAAGTAGACAAGCAAATGGACTAAATACGTTCAGGTGACTTTATTAATCTTTGTTTTGTACATCAATAACATTAACAAATAAAATTACATGTTCGATACAAATTATAGAGAAAAAATGTTAACAGATAATATTATTTATTTTTAGCAACAGATCTACTAGATTATTTCTGCCATTGTCAAGTAGGTAGATAATAATATTACAATTGATGTCATCATTTCAATGTATGTTCTGACAAGACGGTAGCCTCCTTTGTTAGAGCTCTCCATGGAGTTTTTATGGCATCTCAGAATTCATGCTCTGTTAACGTGTACACAATAATCAATCTTGTTATAATAATCATGTTACGTAAACACCACGAATATTACAAATTATAGAGTCAAATAACACAAGATTGCGGATAAAATATTAAATCCGTTATATTACAGGCTAAATATCCCGCCAAAAACCTCGACAGATAACTTGTATCTGTTTATAATTTACTACAGATTGACTGCACGATACAGATTATAGAGATAAAAATTTAACAGATAATATTCTTAACGTTATCTGTATTTAGTTTATTTAGAAATTAATTGACGAATCACTTGCAACGTTTCCGTAATCCCTCTTCCTTGTCGAAGTTGTAAGTGGAACATTTCTTTGGAAGTTCTTCTCATTCTCAAAGTCAGCATAATCAGGTAAATCTTGACTGAGAAAACTGTCATTTGAGTTGTTTATCGATGTGTCGTATTCACTGGTATCTTGTATTTTTTCCAATGGCGGTGGCGGTATGCTTTCAAGTAAGTGCTGAAATAACTTTTCGGCTTCGTCATCGTCTCGAACTACGGATCCACGTTCCATCGTATTCAATTCAGCTAAAGATTTCACTCTTCTCGACGTACTGTTAATCGTAACGTAACCTCCAACCGTTTTCAGGTTACTCGTCGAGCTGTATATTTTACGCCTCCGAGCGTCATATCTCTTGACGCAAGCTCTCGACTTCCACTCGCGATGTTTCTTCTTAAAGCTGTTCAAGGTGAGCGAGTTCTCGTCTTCAGATTCACTACGCGGTATATCGGGGTTCTTCGCGTAATACGTGTCCCTCGAGAGTGGTTTGACGAACAAATGTTCAGGTTTTACGTCTTCGAACGGTTCCATTTCTTCTGTCACCCAGGCCGTGTCCAGGCGATACCAGAACTGATTCATTTGCAGAACCTCCTCAGTTGTTAATAGAACTAACGACACCATATTTTACGTTAAGTTCTTACTCCAATGGAACTTCTTAGTCAACTGATATAAAACCTATTTTACCGAACTATTTTATGAAGGGACTAAAGCAATTAAGGTTATGTTTATTTTCGTGTTGTTATTTTCGTGAAAAGGTTTCGTATTTAGTGATTTGTTAATTACATAACAGAGTAACAATAGAAACCGTTACTTAGATTTGGCACAGTGAAGATTCAAAACAACAATTAGCAAATGAAATGAATTTATTATATTGTATTATTTATTAAAAATTACAAGTATACAAAAGCTTAATAAGTATAATTATCTATACTAATATTATAAAGGGGTAAAGTTTGTGACGTTGTGAAGTTGTAGGGGGTAATCTCAGGAAGTACTAAACCGATTTTGAGAATTCTTTTACCAGTAGAAAGCCACGTTATTTGTGAGTGTCATAGGCTATATATCATCACGCTAAGACCAATAGGAGCGGAGCAACAATGAAGAATATTTTAAAATCGGGGTTTTTTCTCCTGAGCTGAGAGCTTCCGCTGTGTCTTAGCTCAAAATAACTTTTCCCCGCGTACGAAGTCGCGGGCAGAAGCTATTAACTAATCTATACTAACATTATGAAGAGGTAAAATTTGTGAGGTTGTAGGGGGTAATATCTGATGAGTAGGCGAAGAAATGATCGGACGAAAACTTTTCTTACGAACGCTGCCTTAACGATGAGAAATATATAATTGAGTTCTAGAGAAAAGTTGTAGCTTGATAATGCCTATTACCGCCCAACGAAGTGGGCACGGGTCGGCTAGTTATAAATATAATAGGTAGTTTCTACTAAAGCAATCATCTATTTGTGTGTTTATGGCTAGTGTTACAGAATACGTATTATAGTCGGTCGGGCAGTCAGTCAGGAAGACATTAAACATTATGTAGACACACATATGTGCAAATCAACGACATTCTGCCCTCTTTATGTGACAGACCGTGGAAGTCAAAGCAATTACTATTTACTCAAATTTCCCCAAAATAATTTAGCAACAAAAACAATAATAACGATCAAATTATCATTATATAACTAATACATCAACTCTATATAATCGTTCTTATTTATGTAAAGAATTGATTTATCTAATATGGCGGAGTTAGTGTTAATGTTCCGGTGTCGTCACAGTCTCGCCTCTGGGGTGTCTCGTAGCGGTACTGGACGTAGTCAATAACACTAGACTGCGACTTCGTCTGGGTTTCATTTTATTATTAAAAAAAATCTTTTTTTTATTTTTTATTGTAACACGGCAAAATGACTGCACTGTGCCTGATGGTAAGCACGGTACAATCCAAAAACAACGGCGACCACCGAGTGACACACT
>MU159789.1:86272-138503 GCA_015888305.1 Antheraea pernyi | reverse complement strand
TTTCAGCGTGGCTCTACCACCATTGAATTCAATATGTTATATCGTGAATTTGTACTTGCCTCCGTATTGCCACCGACCTGGGTAAAGATCCTTGCAAACCGGCTTTGAACACGGCACGCCTAAGGGTACCACAACTGGATAGTAGTCCGGTGAAGCTGTTAAAACCTTGCTAGATCAATAGCATAGTCAGTTAGAAGGGGGGGTACCACAACGGCGAATATTACACCTAGTGTGTGGTAGTCGGTAGTCGAACAAAATCAGAAACAACGAAAAAATACTCCTATGAAGTAATATATTACTTAAACTAGAAATTATAACTGTAATGAGTTAACCAACGTTTCGTATCGTGGCCAGAGGTATTTTTCGACTGAGATTGGAACCTCTCGTGTGTAACCCTTATACATCGCACACGGAAATGTTGCCAGCCTTACGTCGCAATTACCACATGCCTTTTTAACTTGCCGTGCTAACCGGCTGCATCTCTCGGTACCTACATAATTAAGTTCAATATTAAAATTCGCGTAATTAAAAAACGTAAGTGCGCAGTTTTTTCCCGATAAAAAAATTTAGTTTTCACGCTCATTGAAACGTCAAAGTAGAAGGAAATAAATATTTAATTTAAAATAGTCGCGACTACGCGAGGGAACAGTTGATCTGAGCTCTGCTAACGTCTGCAATTCATTCCCCCGGACTATTCGCAAAGTAACCACGCACATTCATTGTACACGGAAACTGTTAAATTTAATTGGTTGGCTAATACACAGCGCCCGTCGAGTCTAATTTACGTGTTAACATTTTTAATAAGGCCAGGCGAGGCTAGGGCGCCAAGTGGCTGGCCATTTACATCGCGTTACACTCATACGAGCAACTCCGGTAATTAACGCCACCCTTATGAGAAAGCTAATGAGTAGTTTTCTTAATTCAACGTTGTGGAAAATCTAGCTTCAATCTAATCTCATGTATACTAGCTATACCGTCTCCGTCCGCGTGGAATGTAATGTAAAAAATAATAGTGACGAATAAAATCATTTGAATGTATTAAGTCCCTCGATCCACTTTTCTCTCGTACTTAAGTCGCGTCGTTATTAAAATTACAATAACTTTTGATAGAGTGAACCGATTTTAATGAAACTAAGATTTAATGTAACTCGAAGGTATGCTTTATGACTTTTATTGTGAACGCAGTACTTTAGCAGTGATGCGTGTTTAAGCAAACAGGCAGAAAAACATATATTTTATTTCTCGCTCCAAGACACCTGCACATTTTTTTCACAATAATCGAAAAAATACAGGCACAATAGACTTACATTCTTACTATATGTATAGATAAATTTTTGTAAAGTCGCACAGTAATAGTGACGTCAGAACTCAGTAGTAAATTCTCGCTAACGTGTCTTTACTTCCGAATTAAAGTTAACACGCACGCGACGATGTATGTAATAGGTGTAAGGGAGCGGCAGAATATTTACATATCATTGCGATACGCTGGCCATTATAAAATATTAGTCTTTCGTCGTCCATCGTCGTTAATAATATAATTAAAACACGCGAAGGTGCGGTCCTACTTATCGCAAGGATCAAGAAGGCGCGTGTGTGAGGGTTCTACTACGCCACGTTTAATCTTTGCCCCACTTTATCTAATTTTTTAATAAGTTACGTTCGTAGAATAAAAATATATTTACAGCGGGAAACGCTAAGTATGGAAAGACTATTATATAATACTAAATATACCGCGATTTCGAATGCTTTTGTTATTTTTATAACTACTTTATCTAATTTTTTAATAAGTTACGTTCGTAGAATAAAAATATATTTACAGCGGGAAACGCTAAGTAAGGAAAGACTATTATATAATACTAAATATACCGCGATTTCGAATGCTTTTGTTATTTTTATAACTTTTTATTGTAATAAATAATTGACTAGAGAATCTTGTATCGAAATATCTACAGTTAACAATACTGAATTTCTTTAGGATCTATTTAACGATAGCGAAGTTGATATGTTGCAATACCTCGCGGCGATTCATAGCATGGAAAACATAAAAATCATCTTCATGAGAAAGTAGTCGATCAAACGGTATTCGAATTTATAGACCAATTTACGCTTCCTACTATCCTATTGAGGTTGCTATGCTGTATGTATTATTTTACTCTTACGTTCAAATTACCCTTTTTCATTCTACATTCAACAATGATATTAACCCTAATAAAATTCAAACTTAAAAAAATCAATGAACTATGGTCGAATGTCGACCACTGGGCGCCCACTAGTAATACTAAAAATATCCAGCGGTTTCGAACGCTTTTGTTATTATTTTTTGTTATTTTAATTACTTTTTCTTGTAATAAATAATTGACTTATAAAAAGAGAATCTTGTATAGATATTCTCTGTGTCCAAATATCTACAGTTAACAATACTGAATTTCTTTAGAATCGATTTAACGGTAGAGAAGTTGATATGTTGCAACGCCACCTCGCGGCGATTCATAGCATGGACGACATAAAAATCATCTTCATGAGAAAGTAGTCGATCAAACGGTATTTGAATTTATATATCAATTTACGCTTCGTATTTTATCCTATAAACTGTGACTTGTTATTGAATAACATTTCCGTGTCCAAACTAAAGAATAACTTTATTAACATGGACATATTATTTATTTTTTACGAAAAATATTACATCGATTAAAAAGTTGACTATTTAATTAAATTACCAAAATAGTTTGTTAGTTAGTTACGTATAAATTTGATAAATAAGCCTGTTTATTAACAACAAGAAAAAACATATACAAATTTAAATGATATTATGTCGAATACGGATAATGCATGTTATTGGAAAATCCACTTTTGATTGTTTATAAAGCTAGCGATGTAACCACAATATAACAAAACAGGTAGAACTGTAGGTATTCTCTACGAATAAACACAAACGAACCATCCATCAGCTAATGAACGTGATATTAGAAACATGGCGTGGTTTCTTCCGATGGCCGACCTTATCTTGTCTTCGGTGGGGTATTTTTAATTGGTCTCTCCACATCGTGTAATTTTTTAATCATTATTAATCATAAAATAACCATCATCGAAGCAAAAGGTATACGTAACATTTTGAAATATGAATAGAGACGATTTTCGCTTTTGTTTCTAGTTTCACTGCTATTCGCTTCCGTTTTATATTATTTTCGTCTTGTTATTTATACATCTATCAATAAATCTTTAATATTATTAGTATAGAATTGTAAACAGGATAGAATAGATAGCAATGCAAGTAATTCATAAATTTCGCTTTTATCTCTATGTAATTAAAAATGATTACTATAAATTTAAAAACAAATAAATTGAGACGCATCTTAAGCAGAGGCTTGATATTATCACTAACATAATAATAATTTTTATGAGAAATAGACAAAATGATCCGTAACATTTTATCCCAATCGGTTCATTTCTTTTTCACAAACAAGAACTATAAAAAAGCCTAGTACTAATCACCAATTAACTATTTCTTTATATATATTTAATCGCAGAAAAGGAACATTATTAATTTTATTTATAAAAAAGAAATTACAAATGTAAACAATAATTATGAAAAATGGATTGAGGTAAAGTGTACAATATTTACTGTATTTTTTTTTTAATCTCTCAAATTATCCTTTGTAAAAAGTAACAGTAAATAATGAATAAATAAAACTATGACATAAACAATAATTAAGTTAAAACTAGGCGAATTTAAACATACCTATGTGTAGCAGTCGAAATGTTTGTCATGCGAGGTCGCGACACGCCTTACGCCGGTCTCGAAGGAGCGGGCGAGGCGTTCTTTCATTAGTGTATGTACCACCTTAAAAAACCTTATGTCAGCTTTAATGACAGCATTTTAGGCGGAAACGTCACGCGATTTTGTTTTTTGTTTCCGCGTCGCCTAATAAGCTAATAAATATCGTAATACCTAACTGTAGGCGATAGATATGAAGCCACATATGGAATGGTGTTTACAGGAAGCGAGCTAATTATTTATTATAGGTATTTTCTTTGAACTCTCCTATTATTTTGTTTTAGTTCATTTAAAACCACAATTGACGATTTAAATGTGATATCCAATATTCAAACAGTAAATTACCATAAATCATACTACTAAATTGTAACTGAAATCAAATATGGAGATAATATATATAAAAAAAATTTGAAATCCATCTAGTAGCTATAGCGTGCGTGATCTGCACACATCGGTAGAGTTCTATCGTTGTTTTTAGCGACAACTTCTTTAGCCGCGTTGAGTGGTATTTTAGGCAGGAGATAAATTTATAATTTCGCGTCATGACATGCTAGTAAGCATGACCGATCGTATTACGCATTGCACGGGTTGTGTGCCTAAGCTTAAGTATATTATGAAATTTAAATAATTGACACTATAATTAATTTAAAAATTCAAAACAGAACACAGTTATTCTAATGTATTGAGTTTTCACTTCTATCCGCAGTCCTTATGACTGCCTCGATTTTTTAAATTTTAAGCTTTTAAGAAAACTTTCAGCTAAACGAAAAATTTACATTACATATGTAGAAATGAACTAGGACTATTTATAAGGTCCCAGATTTAGCTATAAAAAAATATAGAGTATAAAGAAGTAAATGTAAAAGAAATTCAAATTTAGAAGCTATGAACGGTTAGTTGGTAGCGTTTTCGAACACCGCTTCGATGGACGTAGTAGTCCGGTGAAGCCGTTAAGACCTTGCTAGGTCAATAGCGTAGTCAGAGAAAAAATAAATCTATGGACGTAGGTTCGAATGCTAGCAAATGAGTCGGAGCTTTCGCTAAAGTTATGCATTGTTGTTACTTCACGTCGGTTTTCTATGAGAGGGTGGTACTACCCCGGACAAGCCGACCGATTCATGGTGAAACCAGTAATAGTTTCAGCGTGGCTCTACCACCATTAAAAATTGTGATGAAACTATAGCAAGCTGGTAGGTTTTTTTTAAGTCCGCCTGGTAAGCTACCACTGTCATGTTGAAAATTTACCGCCAAGCACTTGTCGGTGTGTTCCGGACTGCTGCACTTGAGGAGCAGCCCTCTTTGACTTAGCGTGTCCCCGGGCGAGCCGACCCATTTATGCTGAAACCAGTAATAGTTTCAGCGTGGCTCTACCACCATTAAAAAATTGTGATGAAACCATAGCAAGGTGGTAGGTTTTTTTTACTTGTCGGTGTTTTCCGGACAGCTGCACTTGAGGAGCAGCCCTCTTTGACTTAGCGTGTTTACCACCTTAGTAATATCAGATAAAATTGTGGGCAAACGTGTAACCTATAGTAAACTTAAAGTATATATTAAAAAGGCTTTTGAGCTTCTGTATGTTGTTGATCCATATACCGATCGATAACCGATTTATTTGCACTGTTGGTCATTCAAATCAAGTAAGACTTTTGCCCGTAGGTCAATTTAGCAACAGGGCTGTACGTTAAAGTTTCTAATAGGTACGACTGGTGCGACCAAGTAAATTTTACTCAATAATTCCGAACAGTCAATTATACCAGTGCGTATGCAAAAAAGATATAATCACTTATATCAGCCACTTTTCTACGTTCATACGATTGGAGCATATGAAATCATTACATATTATAAATCAGATATTACTACCGCGTCTGTCTGTCTGTTCGCGATAAACTCTAAAACTACTGAACGGATTTTCATGCGATTTTCACTACTAGATAAAGTAATTCGGGAGGAAGGTTTCGGTATATAGTTTGTCAAGGTTTTTTTTACTCTATTATACTATAATAAGATATAAGAGTATGAATAATTGAGAAATTTCAAAACATCTTTGTATAGAAATATTTCTTAGTATTTATAATATTTAATACACTTTGTCCTTGTTTTATACTTACAACCAGTCGTATCTCAACGGAAGTCGACGCTAGCGCAGAGCGTTATCTCGTCCCACTGAAGTCGACCACCATATCCTGAAGGAACGTGGTCATTTGTTAATTTCAAACACTTTATTTGTTTCATGAAGCTCTTGTTATAATGGTTTTGACATCGAAGACGGCCAATTATATTTAGTTCATTACGATTGTTCTACGTAAACAAGTTTTGTTTGAACTAATAAGTATTTAAGTGAAAACTTACTACCTAACTTTAAATCTATTAAATTGCTAATTATTTTATTTAATCTTTACTGTACATCATTATACATATACATTATAAAACATTTCAAATTATGTGATTAGTACAAAGGGCGGCCTTATTGTTAATAGCAATCTCTTCCAGGCAACCTTTAGATGGATATATTCCATATATTAAAATACTAGCATCTGTCCGGACTTCGTTGGCGTGGAATAGTTGAGGTAACGCTAACACGCAGCGGAAACATTGAAGAGAAAGAAAATCCTGATTTTGAAATATTCTTCATTGGTGCTCCGCCCCTATTGATCTAAGCGTGATAATATATAGCTTATAACCTTCCTCGATAAATGAGCTATATAGCACTAAAAGAATTTTTCAAATCGTACCAGTAGTTCCTGAGATTACCCCCTACAACCTCACAACGTCACAAACTCACAAGCTTTACCTTTTTATAATATTAGTATAGATTGCCGAAAACTAACGTTTACCACCTCCACCAATAACATTATAATTAAAAAATTGTAAATACGTTATAAGCACTTCGACAGCGCCTTTTTAAAACTTGGCTAGCTACCTTATTTTTCACAGCTGCCCCGTCAATCCGCCCGTATCTAAGCAACATATAACTATTTCTTTTTCACCACCGATATTGAGAATACGCCATCTTACTTTCATATTTTATCTAAGACAGTGTGGCGTTACAATATTACTTTACGTATTGTGCGTTATCGTGCCAGTTATTTTGATAAAATATCATGTACGTAATATATCTACAGCTCTTTAGTTATATAATTGTTTTCCACAGTGTATTCATCACATTCTCTTAAAAATGTATCAGAATATTAAGTTTCATATCTACCGTGTGTCAACTCAAAACCGATTATTTTTTTCATGTAAAAAACTGCTAACTAAGCCTTCGATTTCAAAGAAAATTACACATACATTCGTTGGAAGGAATTGCTCATGTCTGTGGAGGTTGGAAGGTGCGGTGTAGGCTGTATACACATGGGAAATTAGAAAAATGCTACACCGTTACGACAAGTCACCGACCCGCCCTAAGACGTAATTAATTAACGTATTTATATTTACATACTATATGCGTTGACTATTTGTTTTATCGCATTGCAAACATATCTTATGACGTCATTTCTAATTACTGAATTATAGGTCAGTTTTATAATAATTCTCATATAGCAGAGAAATTTGAAAGATATCATCATTAGTATAAATAAAGTCCTCTGCCATGTCTGTATGTCTATTCGCGATAAACTCAAAAACTACTGAACGGATATCCATGCGGTTTTCACCAGTATATAAAGTGATTCGTGAGGAAGGTTTAGGTATATAATTTGTCAAGGTTTTTTTTATTAGCAGGATGGGATAAATTCCGCCGGGCCCGCTAGCAATATAGATAAGGGAAAAAAGCCGAGGCAGTCGTAAGGACTGCCGACAAAATTGAAAACTCAAAACAATGGAATTTAAACTGTGTTCTCTTTTCAATTTTTAAATTAATTATATTGTAATTGATTTAATTTCATAATTTGTAAATTGAAATTATAATCATTACTCTCTCTATCACATGTATTGGCACTCCGAATCAAACTGAATTAGTTTAGAAAAAATTATCCGACACAAAATACATATAAGAGTTGTTGAGATATGTATGCTTGGTACACATATATGTTTTAACAACTCATATAAGTATGAATATGTAGCTTAGGTTATTTCAGATAGGTCGCGAATTGCATGTATCAGGCAACAGCCCAAGCCGAGGTGTGCCGTGCACCCTTGAGCTAGTTGTCAAATAAAATCGGCTGAGTGACTTAAGCGCTCGCCTTAGTAGTCCGGTGAAGCTGTTAAGACCTTGCTAGGTCAATAGCGTAATCAAATCGAAAAAAAAGGCACTCCTAATAATATTTTTTTAATACAGAGTTTTTATTCATCAAAAATATGATAGACTGCACAATCCCAATACAAAATATCAATATTAGATGCACAGAGGTTCGTCGACTATAGTACAAACGCGAGCGCAATACGGTCACGTTTACTAACATGTCATGACACGAAATTATAAATTTATCCTCTGGCAAAAAAATACCGCTCAACGTGCCTAAAAAACGTGACTTGTTCAAAATACAATTGAAAACGTTGATAGAAGCGACTATATAAATATTTTAAAATCATATCATCGTCGGCTTCTCGGTTCTTATGCACAGTAATAATCGAACCTCCAGGGAAATAAACTTAAGTATGCTGGCAACACATCAGAAAGCATGTATGTTATTAATAACATCTATCAGTATTAAGTAATTATCGTTAGATGTATGAACACGCCCTTCGGTCGATGACGGAAACTCCTTAAAAATAACTAATTTACTGAATTTATTTACTTTACTGATTATAGAGTACTTATTATGATACCAGTATAGTAGGTCTCTATCTATAGATTATTTATAGATTTTTTGAAATTATACTTGTTTTGGCGCGTTAGGAAAAAATGATGAGAGTAAATTTTTACGATGCGCGCGCACACTGTCACGAAAAACCGACACCCTGAACTTAGCTACAGTCAACAGTTTGTTTCTTTGCATTTCTTTGTATTAAAACTTTCAATGTATTAAATACCTTTTTTCTATTATTAGTGTCGTATTTTCTACAATAAGGCGAAAGTATAAAAATTTTGAAAAGTTTTTTTTCTTGTTACGCCGAAGAAGTATAACTTCTAACGCGTGTACATAAGTAAGTACACATACACTTTTTTTTAATTGTATTGTACTATGTAAAATAAATAAAATAGAAAAAACTTTAACATGTTAAAAGACATAGATTTTGATAAATATGTGTATATTCAATCCACTTATAAATATAATGTTAAATAACAGAAATTTAAACCATTAACATTTACAAACAGGAGATCAACATGTTTATTTAATATGCCTATCAGAAAACATATAAGCTGTCTGTAGGTATATGTATATATTTATATTTCAGTAGTAAATAGTTAATTAAAACAAATCTATACATATAAAAGAATGTAAATAAAGCAAGTCTGTATTTTTTCGATTATCGTAAAAAAAATGTTGTAAGTGTCTAGGAATAAATAATAAAATACATTTCGATCATTTTTAGATATATCTGTCTGTTTGTTTGAACACGCATCACTGCTAAAGTACTGCGTTCATGATAAAGTCATAAAGTATATATTTGAGTAACGTTTAGTCTTTGTTTATTAAAAATCGGTTCGATCTATCAAAAGTTATTGTAATTTTAATGACGACGCGACTTAAGTACGAGAGTAAAGTAAATATAATTAGATTTAAGACATTCAGATAACTTTGTTAGTCATTGTTTTGTAAATCAAGTTCCAGGTTTGTAGTCCGGCGAAGCTGTTAAGACTTTGCTAGGTCAATAGCGTAGTCTGTTCGAGAAAAAATAATAGTTTAAAAAAACTAAAAAAACACGCTTTCATAAAAAATCCAACTAAAAAACAGAAAATAAAATTTATTAAATTTAGATTAAGAATCGTGTAAATTAGAAATAAATGTATATTTTTGTAAAAAGTGACAAAATGATAAAAATACTGATATCTGGAGGTGCTGATATTAACAGTAACGCATGTTTTATTAAATTTTATTTTCTGTTTTTTAGTTGGATTTTTTATGAAAGCGGTTTTTTTTTTGTTTTTTTAAACTATTATTTATTTTTCACTTTTTAGTTACATTTTATTAACTTTTTTTTTAGGATTATTGTAATGTCATAGACCTTTGACAGGTGTGCAAAGTTTGAATTAAATCAGATCGTTCAAAGTAGGACAAAATCGAGCTCAAAGGGGTCGGTTACATACATACATACAGGTGAAGCTAATAAAAGCGTGATAAAAAATCAAGATGCACGTGAATGAATTCTAGGGCACAGCTAGTATCAATATAAAAACCGGCACAGTTATTTAAGAACGTAAGGATTTTCTTTTAATATTTTACATATAAAAATGAGAACATAATAAATAGCATAAAAAAGTACTTAGGGGTAATTAAAATGTTCATTCCGCGATCAAGAAGCGTGAATGGTCAGCTTTATTCGAATGCCCTTTAAAGGCACATTACCCTTTTTCTCAAAAAAAAAAAAATTAATACCGACGCGAGTAGTTCGGGGTAATAAAATCTCGGCGAGCACTCAAATGAGCTCAACTTTTGAAGCCTAGGGTAGAAGACACAGGCGGGTCAGTGAGGAGGGAGTCATTGCACAGGGCCGAATTTAGTTCAACAGTCCATCAGGGGATTTGTTTTATTACTTATATTTAGTATTAATAATGGTTTTTGATGTACAAAATAATCTTTACTCATTACGTATATAGAGAATTGAAGCGTTTGTTTTTTGTCGAGGGTAATTTCTGAAATAATGTAATCAATTTTGACGACACTTTTATGGGCAGATAAAGGAATTTTTAAAAGATTATTTAAACTAAAATGGGTTCATAAGTGTTAACCAGCAGTAATAAAATTTAACATAGAAGAAAATTGATAAAATGGTAAAAAGGACCTATAATAATTCCAAGTAAAAAACAATAAAATCATCTTCCTAAAGTCGCATGCAACAATTATTAATATAACGTATGTCATTCGGGCTTAAAAACTGAACTAATGATAACTATATAGAACAGATAAATACATAGTATTATTTTCAACATAGTAATTGTTTCGACATTATTAAATTTAAAATTACGATCAATTTGTTTATAATAAGATAATGCTAATATAAGCGAGAAAGTTGGCAGCTATGGAGATAGAAATTGCGCGCCGCCCGCATACCGTTAGTACAACTTACAAAACACTGAAGTGTACTAAAATATCTAAACCTGCGTCACACTCAAGCTAAATGCATTAATTAATCATATCAACTAAATTAGTTAGTTACGTCATATTTTTACGTGATAACACCATCATAAAATTTAATTACAATCTATAAATACAACAGTGTTACTGGCGAAAGTATAAAATAACAGTCACATTTGTTGGACATTGGAAACGCATCAATAGATTTTTTTATGTCATAAGAGGCAAACGAACAGGTTAGTCACCTGATGCTAAGTGATTACCACCATCCATAGGCACGAACAACACCAGGGGAATCGCAAATACGTTACCAGCCTGTGTTTGGGGTGGGACTAGGGAAGGGGAGTGGGAGGAGAAAGGGGAGGTGGGCCTCCCGCACTCTCACTGTATGAACGAAACGCGACAACGCAAGCACTGTTACTTCACGTCGGTTTTCTGTGAGAGGTTGATACTGAGAGGGAGCAGTCTCATTCATACTGAAACCAGTAATAGCTTCAGCGTGGCTCTACCACATACAAACATAATGCTAAGAAATAAATTCCATGTATTGCTAGGGCAGTTTAGAAATCTGCGCACATAAATGAGTTATATTGTTGGTTGTGTTTCTAAGCTAACCTTGGGAACGGCTGAATCGACAAACCTTTTACTGGCAGATAGAGTACTTTTTCTATTATTATCTATTACTCCTTGCGATTTTCCACAGGAGCTAAGGAGTACCAGATATAACTTCAAATCGTTAAAGTCGATAAGTAATATTACAATAAATAAAACAGAAGAAAATTTCCAATGAATCCAGATAAAACATGCAAGCACCACTTAATATGCAATAAAGTCTAAAACTCTACTAATAAACTCAACATAATTTCGCTGATAGAAAAATTCGCAAATCACCTTAGCTCAAATTCTCTTAGCGACAATATGTAGTTAAATGAATCATTGTGAGCTTTAAGGATGTAATAATGAAATATAATTAATATATGTCACGTCAGTTAGTATTTTGCGGTTAGGAAAAGAATACTTTAAAGGTTATAGTTAATTTCAAGGTATGGAACATATAATTTTGTACGATATTATTAATTGAGGTTTTAGTTTTATCAGTCTTATACGTTTCAATTAAAGTTAATATGATATATTAGTATAAGTTAACTGTTACTTATTTGCCTGTAATAACGTAATTTGTTTTCAAATATGTATACAATTAAAAAATATGAGATTCCATAATTTATTTCGATATACCTTTGGTAATTTTCGAAGAAACACAATTCTCATTATTTAACAACATGTATACTGTAGATATATTTTTAAAATACATATTACTTTGAACCGAAATGTAAAAATGTACAAGTAATACGCAAACCAAACTTTGCCTTGGGGGTCCGTCCGACTCTAAATACAGCCCTGCTTCGGTCGGCGCAGAAAAAAGTTTTTTCACTAACTGAAGCATTAATCCGGCCTGGTATTAGTTTACTCGCTTTCCCTTGCGCCTGTGTGAATGAGTGCATGTGTGCGACACGCCAAGCCGCGCGCCGTCCAACTTTTTACATAGACCAAACAAGTATTATAGATCCACCGATCCCCGAAATATAGTTTAAAATCATTACTTTTTATTGATACACGACAAAGTGACTGCGCAGTGCCTGATAGTTTTACGGTACAAAAAAACAACTACGACTAACTCATCACCTATGTCATTAGAAGTAGAGAAACGGTTCCTACACTTAACGCTACAACAAAGATTACGAAGACATTGCGAACTTTTAATTCGTTCCAATATGGAGGTTACCGTAAAACTGTGCTTCTGAAGCCCGCCGCTTTTGATTCTGTTCTGGAGGAGAGGGGAGTGAACCGATAAATAAATCAACAGGTTCTGATTTATAATACTAAATTTGCTAATTTTATAATTATTATTATTGTCACGGCCCTGACGTTTATACGGCATATTTGAAAATATACCTATTTATAATATTATTTAAATAAATATATTAAATCTTCTGAAGATGGTAAAAGTGAACATTCTAACTTTCTGAATAATAATGTATTTATTATTTCACTCATATATTTCTTAACCTTTTACTACTTTATTCATAATTTTATCTCAAACATGACCATAAAGTACTTCATGATTTTGCGCATTATAATACTCGTCCAAAAACAAAGATAATAATGTGTAGCTACTACAAACTACTGCCAAAGTTTAAACAATTTGAATTACTATGTTCTGAACATAGTTAAAACGATCCAAAACAGATACCTATAATATTTTTTGTTTGTTAAATTATCTATAATAATCTACTTAATTGTAAATGTTCTGATTTGTTTATTCAACGTCGTTTGTTGAGTTAAAAATGAGGTAAATATGTTAAATTGTTCTAAGCCGATTGTTAAATCAATTATTTTCCGTCTCATTTTGTCAAATAATGTTAGTATGTTACATTAATAATTCGTAATAATTGTCCTAAATTATTTTTATTATTATAATATTACATAACACATGCCGTATCTATAGTTGAAAAGATCTACAATATGTAAGGCCGGTTCATTCTCGCGTACTTCTCGAAAGCCGGACACCGTCCGTTCGAACTGCACTCACACATACACGTAATGCACAGGTATATGCAACGTCTATACACACAAATTTATACGCGGCAAAAACTCGTAGGTATCATTTGACTGGCTGCAAACACACGGCCGTTTTAATAACCATTGTATTTGGCGATCGCAATGAGCATTCGCAAAAGCTTCGAAATATGTCTGGGAACTATTTTCACCGATTATGTTTAACGGAACTTTTGTTTTGGGCGGGTTTAATGGTATTTCGTTTTTCAAGTTGGAAGGGTTGCGGCGATGAAGGCAGCATAGACTCTAACGCCAATGACCATGTGATTTAACAGTTAATACTATATATGTACATTGTGAAAACGTTGTAATTGTGATTGTTGTATTTCTCTTTCATTTATAGGTATAATATAATTAAAAGGCTGTGTCTTGACTCACTCATTATCGCCCAGCCAATAATACTAAGCAAAAATTATTTTTTTTAATTTGAAAAAGATTTTTTTTATACTGTAGCCTAGGTATCATTTTAGTAAAGTAGTGGACAAGAAGTGTCAAAGTTAGCATTAGATTTATTTTTTTTGGTAACATTTATTTGGAACTTACTTTTAACACTCACTTTCATACAAACCTTGTCGTGACAATTTCAAACAACATAAAAAGAATTATCCAAATAAGTGCCGCAGTCATGATGCGATGCACTCATATACATTCCAATTTATTTTTATTATTGTAAACTTGACTTCAGATTCATAGCAACTGTTTTGTCTTGTCGTGATCGATATAAAAATAATTAGTTATCGAGTTATGTACACCAGCAGTTGTCTTGACGTATGTACTTTTGCTAATGTGGAAGAATTAAATGAACTAAAATTCAGTGCACCTGAGAAAACCAGAATCTTCATACCCTTATCACATCTAAGTAGAGTCGGTACTGCACCACAGAAGTTCATGTAAGCCGTACCTAATTTTTATCCTCTTTCCTGAAGCCACCAATCAATATTTAAACTGATATATTACGACTTTGTTCGTAGCTGTACAGCTAAAGAAAGGACAAGATAGCCCGTAGTGGACCTCCTGAGCAAGTTCACAAACTACGAGATATCTCGTTGTTGACAGTCAACGTGTTATCAGAACAAATTGAGCAGAATTATACATATCTAGTTAACTGGGCCAGCAATACAAGCGCCGTGGGCGATCGACATACAAAAATGATCCCACCCTCGCTGACACTATTTTTCTTAATTGACTATTTATGTAGCCGCAACAACCTCTTTACAGTATATCCGTTATAAATATTACAAACATAGAATTTATTCTTTTTGCTAGTTTGTTTATAAATATGGTGAATATTAGGATTAAAGGTTGTTTATATGAGACGTAACAAAGAGATATACAAACATGACAGATGTCTGTAAATGTTAATACGAAACAGAATTCCTTATAATTACTTATTTAAGTAAATTTATATATTACATATTAATAGAAATCATATAATTATATATATAACACGAATTACAATCGTATAGTTTCATAATTTCAATATTAGAAGTTACGTTTTTTTTTTTTTAAATATATTAATGATATATATGTTTACTTTTTAATTTTGTTTTTATAAATGTCATAATATATTCAAATAATAATAAAAATACGCACATTTCTCGTGATACAGAAACAAAAGGTGGTTAATGTCACACCCTTATGTTCGTTGTCTATATATAAAGATATTAAATATATGAAGAAAGTTTGTATAAATTACTGCTAAGAATTTTACACTAAATTAAATTTTATCATCATCAGCCTATAAGAGACCCACTGCAGGGCCATAGGCCTCTTCCCGAAGGAAGGTATGGGCGTAATCACCACGCCAGCCGACACGGTATTGGCAACTCACATAAATCCACAGTTCTATGTTTTATCACATACAATACAATAGTACTACATGAAAATTTCTCGGGTTCAGGTTTCCTAACGATGTTTTCCTTTATCATTAGCCGATAGTGTTAGCAATTTAACTTAGTAAAAATTCGTTGGTACTTGGTACATGCTGGGCTTCGAACCTGCGGACATCGAAAAGATAATCCACCGGTGAAACCACTAGAGCACCGTGACTTTTTTACTGAGAATCTTGTATTGAATTTTATATTGAACTAGCGGGCCCGGCAGACGTTGTTCCGCCCTGATTATTTAAAAAAACCTGGACAAATTATAACAAAACGTTCCTCGTGCATCATTTTATCCACTGGTGAAAATCGGATAAAGATCCGTTCAGTAGTTTTTGAGTTTATCGCGAACAGACAGACAGACGCGGTAGGGGACTTTGTTTTATACTATGTAATGATTTAAAAATGTTACTCTTACATTTGTCGGCCATAAATCGAATCACCTTTATCCATAATGTAATATTCATCAGCATTTATCTCGGCAGTGGCTTATGGTTCTTTTACTGATGTAAACCTATGTCTATTAAACTGGTATCGTTACTGTTTAACATATAGAAAAGAAAAAGGTACTGAACTGTGAGTGGTAGGTATCTTCACCTTTTTATTTTTTTTTCGAACTGACTACGTTATTGACCAAGCAAGGTCTTAACAGCTTCACCGGACTACTAAGGTGAGCGCTTAAGGCACTCAGCCGATTTTACTTTGACAACTAGCTCAAGGGTGCGCGGCACACCTCGGCTTTGGCTGTTGCCTGATACAAGCAATTCGCGACCTATCTGAGCTAACCTAAGCTAAGCTAACTATTCATACATATACGAGTTGTTGAAACATATATGTGTACCAAGCATACATACCTCAACAACTCTTATATATATTTCGTATCGGATAATAACTCATTATCGCCCAGCCAATAATACTAAGCAAAAATTATTTTTTTTAATTTGAAAAAGATTTTTTTTATACTGTAGCCTAGGTATCATTTTAGTAAAGTAGTGGACAAAAAGTGTCAAAGTTAGCATTAGATTTTTTTTTTTGGTAACATTTATTTGGAACTTACTTTTAACACTCACTTTCATACAAACCTTGTCGTGACAATTTCAAACAACATAAAAAGAATTATCCAAATAAGTGCCGCAGTCATGATGCGATGCACTCATATACATTCCAATTTATTTTTATTATTGTAAACTTGACTTCAGATTCATAGCAACTGTTTTGTCTTGTCGTGATCGATATAAAAATAATTAGTTATCGAGTTATGTACACCAGCAGTTGTCTTGACGTATGTACTTTTGCTAATGTGGAAGAATTAAATGAACTAAAATTCAGTGCACCTGAGAAAACCAGAATCTTCATACCCTTATCACATCTAAGTAGAGTCGGTACTGCACCACAGAAGTTCATGTAAGCCGTACCTAATTTTTATCCTCTTTCCTGACGCCATATATAAACTGATATATTACGACTTTGTTCATAGCTGTACAGCTAAAGAAAGGACAAGATAGCCCGTAGTGGACCTCCTGAGCAAGTTCACAAACTACGAGATATCTCGTTGTTGACAGTCAACGTGTTATCAGAACAAATTGAGCAGAATTATACATATCTAGTTATTTAGAAAATCCAGAATGTCGTCGTCGCAAGTCCGGATTTCCCACGTAATGAGACATTCAAAACCTGACAATATAATACATAAAACCTCTTACCTATTACAGTTTTAGTTAATTCCACTAACAATGTATTTTATTATATTTCTATTAATACGTGACAATGATGGTTTATACACATTCCTTATTAGCATTTACAGTGTTTTCCAATACCTAAGAACGTTATTAGTTAATTCTTAATAATCTTCGTGGGTTTTATCACTTAGAGGAAAATATTTTGTTATAATAATTAATAATATAATACAGTTATCGTTCACAGAATTCCTTATAATTACTTATTTAAGTAAATTTATATATTACATATTAATAGAAATCATATAATTATATATATAACACGAATTACAATCGTATAGTTTCATAATTTCAATATTAGAAGTTACGTTAAATTTTTTTTTAAATATATTAATGATATATATATGTTTACTTTTTAATTTTGTTTTTATAAATGTCATAATATATTCAAATAATAATAAAAAATACTCACATTTCTCGTCATACAGAAACAAAAGGGGGTTAATGTCACACCCTTATGTTCGTTGTCTATATATAAAGATATTAAATATATGAAGATTGTATAAATTACTGCTAAGAATTTTACACTAAATTAAATTTTATCATCATCAGCCTATAAGAGACCCACTGCAGGGCCATAGGCCTCTTCCCGAAGGAAGGTATGGGCGTAATCACCACGCCAGCCGACACGGTATTGGCAACTCACATAAATCCACAGTTCTATGTTTTATCACATACAATACAATAGTACTACATGAAAATTTCTCGGGTTCAGGTTTCCTAACGATGTTTTCCTTTATCATTAGCCGATAGTGTTAGCAATTTAACTTAGTAAAAATTCGTTGGTACTTGGTACATGCTGGGCTTCGAACCTGCGGACATCGAAAAGATAATCCACCGGTGAAACCACTAGAGCACCGTGACTTTTTTACTGAGAATCTTGTATTGAATTTTATATTGAACTAGCGGGCCCGGCAGACGTTGTTCCGCCCTGATTATTTAAAAAAACCTGACCTGACAATATAATCATAAAACCTCCTACCTATTACAGTTTTAGTTAATTCCACTAACAATGTATTTTATTATATTTCTATTAATACGTGACAATGATGGTTTATACACATTCCTTATTAGCATTTACAGTGTTTTCCAATACCTAAGAACGTTATTAGTTAATTCTTAATAATCTTCGTGGGTTTTATCACTTAGAGGAAAATATTTTGTTATAATAATTAATAATATAATACAGTTATCGTGCCAGAATTCCTTATAATTACTTATTTAAGTAAATTTATATATTACATATTAATAGAAATCATATAATTATATATATAACACGAATTACAATCGTATAGTTTCATAATTTCAATATTAGAAGTTACGTTAAATTTTTTTTTAAATATATTAATGATATATATATGTTTACTTTTTAATTTTGTTTTTATAAATGTCATAATATATTCAAATAATAATAAAAAATACTCACATTTCTCGTCATACAGAAACAAAAGGGGGTTAATGTCACACCCTTATGTTCGTTGTCTATATATAAAGATATTAAATATATGAAGATTGTATAAATTACTGCTAAGAATTTTACACTAAATTAAATTTTATCATCATCAGCCTGTAAGAGATCCAGTGTAAGGCCATAAGCCTCTTCCCGAACGAAGGTATGGGCGTAATCACCACGCCAGCCCACGACGTATTGGCGATTTCAAACTCGGATAAATCCACAGTTCTATGTTTTATCACATACAATACAATAGTGCTACATGAAAATTTCTCGGGTTCAGGTTTCCTAACGATATTTTGCTTCATCATTAGCCGATAGTGTCAGCAATTTAACTTAGTAAAAATTCGTTAGTACTTGGTACATGCTGGGCTTCAAACCTGCGGACATCGAAAGATAATCCACCGGTGAAACCACTAGAGCACCGTGACTTTTTTACTGAAAATCTTGTATTGAATTTAAAAATGTTACTCTTACATTTATCGGCCATAAATCGAATGACCTTTATCCATAATGTAATATTCATCAGCATTTATCTCGGTAGTGGCTTATGGCTCTTTTACTGATGTAAACCTATCTTTATTAAACTGGTATCGTTACTGCTTAACATATAGAAAAGAAAAAGGTACTGAACTGTGAGTGGTAGGTATCTTCACCTATTTATAGACAGTGCTATGTAAACCTCAACAACCCTTATATATATTTCGTATCGGATAATATAGGTATCTTCACCTATTTATAGACAGTGCTATGTAAACAGACTTGCGGTCATAATTTATTTGAATAATATATGTAATATATTTTCTAACATTATAACAATAACATCGCGTAAAGATATAATTATTGAATAATAACGGTACCCTCGAAATCGTCCGCGATAAGCTTAATGCAAAACAATCATTCGTTTACTTTTTTTTTCTCACGAACTGACTAAGCTATTGCCCTAGCAAGGTCTTAACAGCTTCACCGGAATACTAAGGCGAACGCTTAAGGCACTCAGCCGATTTTATTTGACAACTAGCTCAAGGGTGCACGGCACACCTCGGCTTGGGCTATTGCCTGATATATGCAATTCGTGACCCATCTGAGCTAAGCTAAGCTAACTATTCATACGTATATGAGTTGTTCAAACATATATGTGTACCAAGCATACATACCTCAACAACTCTTATATATATTTCGTATCGGATAATTTTCTAAACTATTTCAGTTTGATAAGGGAAAAAAAATACCACACACTGAGTAAAATGAAACTAAAGTAATGAAATTCTAAATATCATTATAAACTATGCTTTTGTGTTCACCGTAACTGTTTTATCGAATTGATTGAACGAAAACTAACTCCTTTAGAGGTGATATGTGTAATGTTGTCGCAGTGATGTAAGATTTTGTGTCACTGTATCGCGCGGGCAGCGTACTCAAGGGTTACACGAATAGGAAACGGACCTAGGCTTAAACCGCTACCGATGGGGGCCTAGTCTGATGTGCGGTAGCGAAATTTACCCCCAGATCACGGCGGCGTGATCTGTGGTTACGCGGGCGTGGGCGTGAACACGCTCTGTTTTTGAGAGAAAGACTGGTACTGGTCGTTCGCTGCCGTTATATCATCGGGAGGATCGGTAAGAATATATCGTCTTTTGTGGCGCGCAGCGTTAGGTATAGCTTCGTAATTCGCGGCGGATACCACTAACGGACTGGGGTAGTGCAAGCAATGTTACTTTACGTGGGTGTTTCTTTGGGTCGGGTGGTAATACCTCAGGCGAACCGACCCATTCACGCTGAAACCACTAATAGCTTCAGCGTAGCCCTACAAATACAACGTTGCTAGTTATATTAATATAGTGGATAAGAATACTTATTATTAATACAAGAATACATATTTTTTAAAAGGAAACGAATTATTTTTAAACAAATGTATTAGGTTCCTTACCCTTGTTATCAGTTTTAACAGTACATGCCGCCCGCATGCGACGTAAACACCGTAAGCTATTAAAATTAAGATTTGCAACTGTGTCCCACTTACTGTCTTTTTTTGTAATCGTCACATATTGGCTGAGTAAAGATTAGAAGAGAAATTTTTGTAGTATAGAAAAATAACGATACATTTATCTTACTAATTAATATGAGCTTGTTTTGTTACATTTAATGCCTTAAGCACTTAACCGATCATTTTGAAACTTTTCATACACGTTGTCAGGGTTATAAGAAAGGATATAGAGCAGCTATACTCAACCTGCGGCCCGCCGGGCCTTTGTAGTTGGCCCACCCAATTATACCTTATTTTCAATTTCGTGCCCATCAGACAAACTATGAGCACGCTGAGTAAATTAAATAGATCCTAGATAACCCGACCGTAATGCGTTCCTTACGATATACCTAAGGGTTATACCAAGTTTGTTTTATTTGACAACCATTTTTCACTATATTAACACGTGATTAATTAGAAATTACGTTTTTTATCTAAAATCTAAATATTTGTAGTTTGCTGCCCGCAACACCATGAGTGAAACGTGTTTGTGGTCTCTTTAAAAAAAGGTTGAGTACAACTGATATAGAGGTATCTCTCATCCCGAGGTATTGGACAGATTTACATTAAAACGAACGAATCCGCGAGTTGGTTAAAAGTAATAATTTTGAAATGTTACAACGCCAAAATCAAGTTTAAATCAAACAATAACGACTGCGGGTCTTTTTCGCAGTGCATGTCAACAATAAGAAAAAGAAACGTGAAAAAAAAAACAATAGCCTGACCCTTCGGATGAGCGTCTTAGCTCAGTATACATAGACTTAAAAAGGCGAGAAACGGCATAAACAAAATATTATGGATTGTTTTAATATATAGTCTTTAGATCACATTTCTTGTTCTAAAACACATAACCTTAAGAAAAATAATATACAGACATATAAAGAAATACAATTGAAGTGTCCAGTTTTTGTCCAGGCTAATCTTCGTAACGATTAAACCGATTTTAATGAGATCTTTAATGACAGATAGACGACAATACAGACTATTATTCAGACTGCACGATATTTCTATAGGGTCTAAGCATGTCTAAAAGATTACAAACAAACAAACTATTCAGATAAATCCGTAAAACCAGTTTTTGACTGTAATTTGAAAGTATTATGAAAATAATAAACAAGAAAATTATAGTATGTATCAAATAACAAAATTCATAATTGTACTATACAAATGTAACCTTGTCTAAAATGTTCCTATATCTATATGGGATACGTTTAAACAGAGTTCACACGGGAATCGAACAGCTTCTTGAGGGGGAACTAACTGCAAACCGCATTTTAGGATGTTCGACTATTAAGGACTTAGTCGTATATTTTTATCACATAGTAATTCTGTAATAATTAAAACCCGTTGAAGTATTTAAAATAATTATTCATTTTCATATTCAGTTTTGTATTTTGAATAAATTTCGTAAGTCTGCAGGTCCGTAGACCTCTTCCCAAAGAAAGGTATGGGAATAATCGCCACGCCAGCCCACGACGTATTAGTTATTCAAAACTTCGAAACATCCACAGTTCTATTCTATATTTTCCTACATTCATGAACATTTCTGAGGTTCTCGTTACCACACGATGTTTTTCTTCAGCATCAGATGATAGTGTTACCAATTTAAATTGCTACGAACACGATTGCTCACAACTGCTATAATGCTCATCAAAGCATCATAATTGCAGCAGAATTCCTTACACGTATTGACTCCTTTTAAATGCCTTCGCTATGATAACAATCAGGCACGAATAGATGTACATATTTGTAAGCGACGTACGTTACTTTCTGCCCATATAGCATCACATGCGGGTGTTTAAAGTGAAGGAAAATAGCCTACTTTTTACGTTTCTAAAGCTAAAAAAAAATCACCCGTCGATTGTATGGAAGTCAAGTTATTGATTCCGTTCACCTACTTACTTACACAGCGTAACATTTCAATATTACTTATTGAAAAGTGAGTAAAGGATAATGGAGAAATAAAATTAAAATAGGTTTACTTGTGCGGTTTTCCCGGGGCTATGATGTATGGTTCTTCAAAAAGTGATGTCCTTGGTGTTGAAGTTGTCCATATGCGACGGTAACCATTTACCATCAGATGGACTGTCTGCCTGTTTGCTGCGTTTTAGCGCGTCGTCATTGTTTTTGGACTATACTGTGCTCACCATCAGGCACAGTAGTCACTTCGCTGTGCTACGATAAAAAAAAGCATAAAAATAAACTATTGCGGAGTTTTTGGCGGGTTCTTGGAATTTAGGGGTGTAAGGGGTGTCGAATAACGTCTAAGACTTGAGACACTCAAGCCAACCTCACCTGCGCGTGGTGCACCCTGCTGAATAACTAGCGAGGCAATGGCGAAAGTGGGGTGGTAGGGTTTTACAGCCTGACTGGGTCGCAACCACCATGTATATGGCGAAAAAGCCCCTCATAGTGATTCGCTTCTGCTGGTCGCGTTTCGGGATCAGCCAGTGCATATCCAGCTTTTCGCATGCCGGCATGACAGCGGCGACCGGCGATGGATAGTGTGTCACTCGGTGGTCGCCATTGTTTCTGGATTGTACTGTGCTTACCATCAGGCACAGTGCAGTCATTTTGTATTCATAATATTATGTTATTTGACTCTATATTCTGTAACGTTGGTGGTGTTTTACGTAATATAGTTTGGTTATTGTGCACAATTCAAGTAGATGGGAAATTATACCACGGAGCATGGATCCTGACTTGCCACAAAAACTCCCTGGAAAGTTCTAACATGACGGCCACCATCTTGTTAGTTCATTGAAATGATCGTAACATACATTACGTACTCGACAATGGCAGTAATAATCTACTAGGAGATTGGTCGCTAAAAATAAATTAAGCTATAGCAATCGCTGGTTATACCCATGACCACAACTTCTAAAACGTATCGAACAAGGAAATGACATCAATACGAATAATTAAAAATAGCTTGTAATATACGTAAAGTCTTTTGTTCAACAACAATTAACAACGGTGATACTGTGACAGAATATCAAATGATCCGGACAATAGAAATGGTCGAAGCTTCATACGTTTTGGTATAGCATCTCGTTTTTTTATTGCTATATAGGTTTTAGTCTTTGACCAAAAACTCAACCGATGTTAAATGTGGTACGGTCTAAGATGGTAGATACGCTAAACCTTGACGGTTTTATTACAAAATAGTTAAATACGTATTGAACCCTGGCTTAAAAGGTCTCGTATTAAATGCACCGCGGTCGCGGAATATTCGCCACCTTGTTCTTTTGTCTCGCTTTGGTTACTTTAGGTTAGACTTGTGAAAAAGGATAACGCGAATTTGCCTCGGGCGAGTGCGGTGCATTTATTACGAAACCTTTTTAAACCAAGTATTTAATACGTATTTTACTTTTTTGTAATAACACGGAGAGGGCCTAAACGCTAAACCTTGGCCACAGACTGACTATGGTCTCCTTACGACGTTTTCCTTCACTTCACTTCCTCCGACTCAGTTGAGAGGTTTCGAACCTATGTCCATCGACGCGGTGTCAGAACACGCTATCAACGAAGCATCATCATCATGGTAATCTAAGTTTCACTAATTACTAGTTTCCTAACCCACCCAAGACTTCCATTGTGCATTGTCAAAACTTTACATCAAAGAAGTTGTAACCACATCATAACATTCTACATCCAATACCAGTGAAATCCAAAAGTTTAAATCATTTTCTACATCCAATACCAATGAAATCCAAAAGTTTAAATCATCAAAATTATTATTATTCTATCTATAAAGTCTCAAACGAGACCGTTACTGTGAGAATCAGCTGTTTCTGACTTCTTTCTTTGACTTATTCAACCTTAACGTGTTTTTGCTAAATCTATTAGAATGAATTCTCAACCTCACGTCATCGGGCATAAAGTTGAATATCATTTAATTTTTTTATCAACCATAACGTGACAATTGGAGAATCTCTGTTAACTCCGTAAGCTATATTCAACTTTAATGGCATAAGTTTAGGATACTAATTAAAATATACAAGAAAGTTCGCTACCCCTATGCATTTTTCTTAAGATTTCGCATCTTGCGTCTACCTGGGCTCAACGTCTTAAATTCCATTGTTTGTCCAATGTTAAACGACTCGTGTACGGAGATTTTTTTCTCTAAACTCCATTTTTACAACAGAGAGTCGACGAAATAGAAAATATTACGCTACTATTATACTGTTACTATAAAAAAAGTTATTGCAAAAATCAAGTTTGTTAATTCTGGTAACACTTTTAGCGCTTTCGGCCACGAACAACGTATCTTCGCAGATCTCTCTTAAGCACACTACTCAAAAACTACTAAAATGATTCGCAAAATAAAACATATCTTGTCTTGTGCGCTTTGTAAATTATTATTACCCTTTGTGGCAATAACACAGCGTTACAAGAAAATTAATCTTCTAATTGTGCCCAAGTTACGTACGGAGATTTTTTTCTCTAAACTCCATTTTTACAACAGAGAGTCGACGAAATAGAAAATATTACGCTACTATTATACTGTTACTATAAAAAAAGTTATTGCAAAAATCAAGTTTATTAATTCTGGTAACGCTTTCAGTGCTTTCGGCCACGAACAACGTATCTTCGCAGATCTTTTTAAGCATACTACTCAAAAACGACTAAAATGATTCGCAAAATAAAACATATTTTGTCTTGTACACTTTAAAAATTATTATTACCCTTTGTGGCAATAACACACAGCGTTACAAGAAAATTAATCTTCTAATTGTGCCCAAGTTACGCTCGTTAATAGGTTTTCGTCAAAACAGTCTTTGAAGATAGAATTGATTACGCCAGCAAAAGTAATAGTATGCCTTACTAGAATGCTATGCTTCCATTGCCATTTAACGTAGGCGTAAATCACAATAATTTAAAGATTCACTTATTTTGGGTCTCGATAATATTATCAGCCTTGGCGGCAAGGCATTCAACCAGAATGACAACTAACGCAAGGTTGCTAAAATTGCTAAAGTAACCGAACGGATGCAGCTTAGATGCTATTTTGCAATTTATCTTATAGGTAATTTATAGACTAACCATAATCTCATTTAGTTTTAGATAAATCTAGAAAATAATGGCTCTTGAGTATAACCGTCAGTACATAGTAGATATGTGTAGCGAAAGAGTTCCAACTTGAGGTAAAACTAGCATTAGAAAAACCGCTGTGTCGCTATTGCTTTTATTGATATTCTATGAATCTTATCTAAATATTATGTAAATATACGTGTATACGTGAATATTACTAATGCTAGTATTAGCATACGCCCGCGACTTCATCTGCATTTTGTATCCTCGTAAAGGATTATATTGGCACGAAAAATATTTTTTTCCCTTAAATAAAATTATCCTAAATTACTCCTTATAACATCTGCCACTGAAATTCCGCTAAAATTGCTAAAGTAACCGAACGGATGCTAACGGATGCTAGCGGATGCAGCTTGAATGCTATTTTGCAATTGATCTTATATTTTACAGACTTTGGTCCAGCTCTCGAGCAGGACATAATCAGGTCAGGATATCTACATATGTTTAGCAAAATAATTCAAACTTAACTTAGCGAACATTAGAAAAATTACTGTGTCGCCATTACTTCTATTGTAATTAATCTTATCTCAATATATCTGTACTAGTAAAAGCACGCGACTTTATTCGTGTTTGTATCTTTATAGAGGATTATAATTGCAGGAACCACTTTTTTTTAAATTACTCCTTATAACATCGACTATATCTGCCAGTAAAATTCTCGTCAAAATCTGTCCAAACGTTTCGGAGATTAGCCGAAAGCAATTAACAAAAATACCGTATATACTTTTATATCCGTTTAGTAAGAAGTTATTAGTTTGACATTACAAACATATATTTTAATTTTATTTATTTGTATAAATGTATTTAGTTCAATAGATCAATTTCGTTAAATGTAACAAGTAAAATTATACTGTCACGACCCAATCGGCTGGCTCAAATACTAGTGTCCAAAAGATCATACCTACTCAATTATTAAAATTCTAATAGGTACTTAAGTTTGACAAATTCCTTAGCCACATAAATTGGATAAAGTCTTAATTATCCCGAAACAACTAACGGTAACGTATTTTCCATGCGGTATATCGCTCCTTTTTTGGATTAACGTATTTTACTCAACCTAATTAATTTCGTATTTGTAAAGTTTTAGGTATGGGAATAAAACTTCTAATGCAATAATACATCATATAAAATTATTTTACATTAACCTTGTCATAAACTTGTAATATTATATACTTAATACGGTATTATGAATATTAATTTATATTATTCTGTCATAAACATTTTTCGATACTGTTTTTTTTAACTTTATTTCTGGCAACCAATCTTTTAGATTATTACTGCAATTGTCGAGTAGTTAATAGTATTACAAGTTCTTCTTCCATTCCATTTCTGGCAACCAGTCTTCTAGTAGACTATTACTGCCATTGTCAAGTGAGTATCGATATTACAAGTTTCTTGATATAATTTCAATGAACTAACAAGATGGTGGCCGTCTTGTTAGAACTTTCCATGGAGTTTCTGTGGCATCTCAGAATTCATGGTCCGTGGTATTATTATCCATTGACTTCACGTATGCACAATAAACAAACTATATTACATAAAACACCGCCAATTTTACACAATCTAGAGTCAAGTAACACAAAATTACGAATATAATATAAAATCCACTACATGACAGACCAAAATCCCACCAAAAACTCTATGATTCTGTTATAAACATATTTCGATACTGTTAATAATAACAGAATTAGTTTTTGACAGCTCTGAATATAGATTAAATTCAGATTATGTAATATATACAAATACGTATTATATTATATGTATGACAGGAGTTTTTGGCGGGATCTTGGATTGTCATGTGGCGGATTTTATTCATAATCTTGTTTTATTTGGCTATATATTTTATAGTATTGCTGGCGTTTTACGTAATATAGTGTGGTTATTGTGCACAAATGAAGTGGAAGGGAAATAAAACCACGGAGCATGAATTCTGACTGCCACAAAACTAGAAATTTCTAACAAAAGAAAACTATATTATTATTTAGTTGAAATGATCGCATGGAACTTGTAATATCATTATCTTCTCGACAATGGTAGCGTTAATCTACTAGAAGATTGCCAAAAATAAAATAAAGAAATAACATTGAGACAACTTAAGTATCGATTAATACTAATTTTAGATTCTTATAACAATATTTTAAGTTTGTTTTGTATTACATTCTCAACTATATTATACGCAACCTCGAAGTTACGTCTATAGTTTGGCTAAGCAAAAAGTTTAGCATGGGCTGTAAGTATGCAGCAAGAAGGGTACACATCTTATGATAATCAAGACACGAAAGAAGCAACGATAACAATTATTCTCATCCCTCGTCATATATATCTCAAATATATATATATATATGAGCCTCCTTGACGTGTCCGTCAGTGGCGAACCTATATTAAAAATAAACACTAGGTAATACGTATGTACACAACAAAGAGGTTACACATTTCATGGCAACATACACGGATTCAAGGAGGATGTAATGAGAAAACTTCTTTCTCGGGTATCCTAACCTAATATTGAAGTGAATGCGAGTTTCTTTGTTTATTACGCTTTCGTTACACTACTCAGCTGATCATTATTAAATTTTGCAAACACGTTGTGAGGGGTACAGAAAAGAACATACGGTACCTTTTATCCATAAAACATGTACTCTTCCCGAAGGATAGATCTAATCTTTATTAGGTGAAGCCGCGGGTAAACGTTAATGTGTGTAATTTCAAAAATAGAATCAATATTTCCATTCGTGACTCCGTGATAAGCAGACCAAAATAAAAAACTTTTTAAACGTAATGCTTTTTTAAAGATATAGGTAAACGAAATATATTTCGTTCAAATGACTCACACATTATAACTTCATGTAACTAATTTTTATTTAATATTTCTTTACTTTATAATAATAATTATTCTGAATATAAGTGTGGAGTTACCCAATGGCTGACTAAACCGTAAGGATAGCGGTAAGACCGAGATGGCGTAATTATTTCTTTTTAATGAGGATAACTGTGGGACTTTCAAACGAACGATTTTTTAGGTATATGGGAATAAAATTATACATATAGGTATATACATATACTAGCTGACTCGACCACACGTGTAGCTCAGTTATTACATCTTATTATATCTATCATTGAATAAAACACGTGCACCACAAGATAAACTGGAGTTGAAAAAATTCGATATTAAAACGTGGCGCCATCTATGAGATATCTATAACAGTCGGTCCAACAACTTACAATTTATAACAATAATCAATATTGACAATCATTCAATTTGTAATGAATGAATATTGAGGTCATTAATCGATATATAAATTATATTGTTTCTCATGGTGGACCAAATTATACATAAATGCCAACTTTCATGAAGATCGGATCAGTAGTTTCGAAGTTCATCGTGGACAATCATCGTGACACTTGGTTTTTATATATATAATAGTAGTTTCATAGGTGGTAGAGTCACGCTGAAGCTATTGGTGGTTTCAGCATAATTGGGCCGGCTCGTCCGGGGTAGTATCACCCTCTCACAGAAAACCGACGTGAAGTAACAGTGCTTGTATTGTTGCGTTTCGTTCGGTCAGTGAGAGAGTGAGAGTTCGCCGGAGACCACCTCCCCTCCCTCCTCCCCCACCAACGCAAGCTGGCAGCGCACCTGCGACTCCTCTAGTGTTGCAAGTGTCTATGGACGGAAGTGATCACTTAACATCAGGTTACCCACCTGTTCGATTGCTTCCTATAAGTATTTCTAAAGTGAATGTGGATAATGAGATAAATATAAATAGTAGTTACTAGCTGTGCCCGCGACTCCGTCCACGTGGAACCTAATGTATAAAAACAGTGGCTAATAAAAACATCTGAATAAATTAAGTCCATAGAATTATCTACTTTTCTCTCTTACTTAAGTCGCATCGACATTAAAATTACAATAACTTTTGATAGAGTGAACCGATTTTAATTAAATTAAGATTAAATATTACTCAAGGATGTGTTTTATGATTTTCTTGGCGACGTTTTATCGTGAACGCAGTACTTCAGCAGTGATGGGTGTTCAAACAGACAGACAGATAGATAGAAAGAAATTCCTAAAAACGATTAAAATGTATTTTATTACTAATTCCAACAGACCTGCAACAATTTTTTCACAAAAATCAAAATTTTGCAGACCCGTTAGATTTACATTTTTATTATGTGTATAGATTAATAGTAAAGGATTGACTCATAGAAGTTCATATCTATGACAACTCTATTTAAAATAAACTGACGTAACACATGAATAATGAGCAATCTCCAAACACTGTCATGACTTTCGTTCAAACATATTCGAAACATTAACAAACCAATTAAATACATCGGAAACGTTGAAACATAAGCGTATAAATTCCGACCATGTGGTCGATATATCAGCCATATTAAAGATATAAAGATGTCTAATTATATATTAATCACCAATTGATCACAAACACTGTATGACTAATAAAATATGTTAATTATATTATATATTGGTAGGTAGTAGAGCCACGCTGAAGCTATTACTGGTATCAGCATGAATGGGTCGGCTCGTCCGGGGTAGTATCACCCTGTCACAGAAAACCGACGTGAAGTAACAGTTCTTGCATTGTTGCTTTTCGTTCGATCAATGAGAGCGCCGGAATCCCATCTCTCCTCACCTCTCTTTTCCCCTCCCCCTTCCCTTCTTTCCCCAAACAGAGGCTGGTAACACACTTGCGATTCCCCTGGTATTGCAATTTTCTATGGACGGTGGTGATCACTTAACATCAAGTGACCCACCTGTTCGTTTGCCGACTATGATATAAAAAAAATAATAACCATTATTATTATCAATTTTGATTATCGATTTCTCAAAATATAACCTATAAAAATAATAATTCCTACTTACTATGGACGTCGTACGTACTACCTACGTATGACTCATTTGTACAATGAACTCATATCCAAGCACATCTCATTAGACATATTTGACCATCGAGCTTTTAAATTCAAAGGGCAATTAATCACATTTTATATCCGTGATTATTTAAACAACATTAAGTAAATTATATCTCAACATTCTTGATTATATGTATTGGCCATTTTGTTTTTTTTTCGATGGTTTAATTTAATTTTTTATGGATGCATTCATTTTCTCTTTTTCATTTATTCTTTTTCTTTTTCGAATGTTTATCAATATTTAATGTTACATATTTTAATTATTATTACTTATATTTTTATCGATTCATCAAGTTAGTGCATCGACAAAAGTGTAAAGTGTGTATTTGTCTCTATGGATTTGCAACAGCCAATTATTACAGTTAGTAATATAGTTTAGTACGTATATCTACTATAATTTCCTCAGTGTATCTCTGTTACCTACACTGATTGTAATATACGAATTTACATCGTTTTCCATAGTATTCGAAACCGCTATAACCGATTTATTATCTCATTAAACAATGAAAAATTACAGGTATTAAAGAGGATTGTTGATCAAAACATACAAGTTAAGGGCTACATCCCGGACGCACCAACTCGCGAAGCGCGTTCAAAAAGACATCTAATTATTTAGACACTTCATTTTACTTATTCAATTAGTAAGGTTGTGCAATCTCGCACCGAGTGCCAATTAATACATAATAGACGCCCTCGATGTGTGAGCGAGAAGCTCGAGTGACTCTCCCGCGAGAGGCTTAGAGATGAACCTTGTCAATCGGTTAACGGTTGCAGGTAACTCTTTCACGAGTTTTAATACGCGTTGCTTTTTAAAATTAGAATCTATATTAGAGAACGAAATTTGAATGCACTAATCTCAGAAATATCTAATGAAATTTGGAAAATCCTTTTCATTCTTAAAACCTACTTATTAAGAAAGGCTATAAGTTAAGCATTACTTAGGAAGGGAGCAATTACAATAAACAATATTGGTTAGGAAGTACGTTAATGCGTTTATTGACGAGTTAACATACCACACAGGTCAACCACGTGGGCAATATTTATAACTGCAATATATTTAATTGTATTGACAGTAACTCAAAATGTTAATAATTAAACCTGCCGCATAATGTAAACATAACCTCAAAAATGTTAATGAATTTAATTTTTTACAAGAGAACTACAAAATATACTAACTAAAAACAATATCTATTAGTTACTCCTTAAATTAGTCATGAATGATATGACAATAATTCAGAATTAAAATATAATAAAAATATAACGCGGTGCTACTTTTATCTAAGTGTAAACATAACCTAAAACTTTCAGTATAACCTCAAAAAATAGACTTCAATTATGCCAAAGTCACTACAGAATAATAATATAGATTACCCAAATAATATATATTAGTCAATTTTTAAAATAAATAATTTGTATATAAAAAAATGAATATATTTTATCTAAAAATATGTTAACGGTACCCAATTCATTCTACCTAACGCGAAAAATATAAACAATACAAATGATAAACAAGCGAGATATGCGAAAAAATATACAAGTGTCATGTCACCGCCAGTAAAAACCGAATTAGTCGGTCTGAATGCGAACTCGTAAGTAATTAGCCCCGCGAGACTCTCGATTCGCTCAGTTCGCCCTTACAAGCGAACCGGAGCGAAGATGCGACGTAGTCGGAGAGCTAAAATGACTAATCAAATCCTTTTCAACACTCGACAGTTTTTAAGTGGCTTTTTATTCTCATTGTGCTGTGACGCGATATGAATTTAGGTACTGAAGCCAATGCCTATACCTGTAAGCTAAGTATTATTTCGCTCGCGGCTTCGCTTGTGTTAATATAGATTAGACCTATCCTGAAGGAACAGTACTGTTTTTCTAGATGAAAGGTATGGTACCTCTTATTCTCCTTGTCTCCCCAGATAATGTATATTTGAAAAACTTCATAACGAGGCGTGAAAATGTAACAAACAAACAAAGGATGGAAAGATATATTGGTGTGCTAATTTTCAGGATGGTACTCTCAAACGATTTTGAAGTTACCGGTCTCAAATATATCGACATTTATTTTTTATGCATTCAGATGAATAATTTGAAGATGCGTGTATACGCTAATTTAAAAACTTTTACGAAATAGCTTATATGCATTTGACATATACAGGAAAAATAATGTAGGATCAAATTACATTTGAAACCGTTTCCAATCAATGGGTTTTTAATTATTTATTGAAAATCTTCTAAATGAAGATTAATATCACGTGTTGATAATAATTCTATCAACAATAGTTATAATCTGATGTATCTATACAGAATAATCCAATAGTTAAAATTGAAACCTTAATTCATTGTTCTATTAAATATTTCTTTACATTTACATTCTTTACATTATTTCAATTTAAGACAAAACATAACACTATTATTTTATAAAATCGAGTCGACTAGATACGGTACAAATACGCTTTGGATTATGATGAGTAATGAATATAAAAATATAAATGTACCAAGTAATATATGATATAGTGTATCGAACCGTAAAAAGAGCAGACTAATTATAAACACAATTTAATTTAACTATTTAATAACATACCTTACCTATTTGAATTAAAAAGGAAAACAATGAATAATTTAACAAAACGCAATAGAGGACGAGGAAATATTTCATTTTTGCTAAATATTAAATGTGTATTAAAATATTTTAAAAAATACATAATTTAAAAGGAGACCTTGTAATTTTTAGTTATTTAATATTGATAGTAAGAACTTTACAATATTTTTAAAATTCTTGAAGACAGAGCGTCTACTACATTCGCAATTTTCTAAATAAATACGTTAAATATGCAAGAAACATTCTAGATATAACAGTAAAATACTTGATAATGTATCTTAATAGAAAGTTATCAGAAAATTTAACTGCATCATTGGAACATTGATGGTAATTGTATAGTGTTAAGAAGATATGAGTTCGAATTTCATACTAATAATTAGTCTTTGGTACGAGAGATAACAAATAATATCGTGTGGTATTAACAATTGATCGCTTTGTTAGCAGTTACCAGGTGAAAATTGATATAGTGAAATTCGATGACAGCGATAGAGATTCTGTCATTGTTTAACGGTACAACAAGTTGATCATTGTCAAAGTGAAGCCCAAATATTATAAAATCACCATTTTACTTTTCACTTCATGGTAATTAATATAAACAAACAAATCTAATAAAAGTGTTTCTTTCCTTCCAGAGAATTCTATTATATACAAATGGAGAAGTACGCTCGACAAGCGATCAGTGAAGGTCTGAAAGCACCGGATGATCTACACGTCGCCGGTGATTCGGAGTTATACAGAGTTTTGAATTTACACTACAACAGAAATAACCATATTGAGGTAAGACACTGAAAACTTTTTATTATAATGCAGTGGTTCTCAACCACCGTTCCGCAGCATACACATTGGTGTGTCGTTTGCCTATCAATACGATACACAGATACGATATTTTTATTCAAGGTCACCGTTTAATGTTCCTGCATTTTGCATGTATGTAAAGTTGTCGAGAATTTGCAAAGAGTATGTTAGTGCGTCGCTGAGTAAATAAAGTTGTGAACCGCTGAGTCGAAACCCTGCTATAATTTATTGATTTTTCAATGCTAAGGAAAAGAAAAATAGAATACTAAAAAATATATAATTTTTAATTATTGGTAACAGTGAAGCTCCACTATAGCAACTAAATTAAAAAAAAATCGGTTGAGAAATAAAAGAGGAAGATATTCTTGACTCTTTTGTCTCTGCCTATTCGTATATGGATAAAGAAATCATTTTGATTTGTATATAAAAGCGGATGGGTCTCGGAAATAAAATTAAGTGATCAGTTTTCTATCTTGCAAAGTTATTATTCTTTTTTTGTAGAATCTTTGAATCATGTGCTATATAAATTAGAAGAATAGTGAATTTACGAAAAGAGGCACATTAAAAATAACATTGTAGTATATTATGGTAGGGCGATATACATAGAACTACCGTTAAATAATTTAATACGAAAAAGTATGTGCATATTGTTGCCAGATAAGAAAAAATGCTAGTTCAGTCGTGTAGTCAGCTAATATTTGAAACTGCATGGTGGGCTATTGTTGACAATTGGTGTTTCTTCTTAGACTATGAAAATATTATATTTGATTTACGAAAAAGTATGTGCATATTGTTGCCAGATAAGAAAAAATGCTAGTTCAGTCGTGTAGTCAGCTAATATTTGAAACTGCATGGTGGGCTATTTGTTGACAATTGGTGTTTCTTCTTGGACTATAAAATATTATATTTTATTAAGAATCATCGATAATAATAATAATAACAAAGAATAAAATCAAAGCCTAAAAAATGCACCAGAACGTTCTTAACCATAATTAGGTACTTTGGATTGTCATAAACCAATATTCCAATTACTAGACATTCCCTATTCGATTTTGAAGAGTTCACTGTTGTATCTTTGAAATCCAAAGTTCAATATTAATGAAAGTAAATTAGAAATCTCTTTTTAATCGGTCTATAAATTAAAAGGCTCGGAGGTAACAAACAATAGAAAAAATGCAAACGAACAATTTTGAAGTCTGATAAATATTCAAAAATCTATAGTAGAATATGTTATTGTTATTTCAGGTGCCACCAAACTTCAGATATGTGGTTGAGCAGACCCTAAGAGAGTTCTTCCGCGCAATCCAAGGCGGGAAGGACGCCGAACAGAGCTGGAAGAAGTCCATCTACAAGGTGATCTCCCGACTGGACGACCCCGTGCCGGAGTATTTCAAATCACCGAACTTCCTTGAGCAGTTGGAATGAAAGCCACATCGACTCGACGCGCACATGTTTCGGCATAATTTAAATTAAATTTAAATAAAAAAAATATGAACATTGGACGATCGTTTCGCACACCAAAATTTTACGACACTCGCATTTAGGCCTTCAGATTCAAAATTATTAATAAAAGAAAAGTTTAATAAATTATTTAAATAATAATAATGAAGAATTGTTTTTGAAAGAGAAGTTTGACGTCGAGTAGCAAGGCTCGGTTGCGGCCAACGCGCTCTTTTAGGAAATTGATTAGTTTATAACGACTAAGAGAAAATTTAAGTCACTTAGAATTTTATTTCTGCACATAATATATTTCGCTATATTATATAATTATTATTATTATTATATTATTATTAAGTATTATCTTAAAATGGTTTTTATAGTTGTGTATATCTTAAATCATTTATTGATTTATTCTTTAAGGGAAAAAAACTATTAATATATTAACTGCTTAAGTTTTGAATGTTTTGTTGTTTTTTTTTTATTTAATTCCCCGTTCGAACCATGTTTCCTGTCCATTTGTTTTCACCGTGTAGCACTTTTATGTTGGTACGCGAAGAGCGACCGAAATTTGTCAACTTTTTTACATTACTTTACCTTTATTTAGACATATAATTAATTAAATTAACCATAGAGATTAGTACAATAGAGCAGGGTTATTTTTCGATCCACAATACAAAGAACTTAATAACATTATTTTTATACTGATAACCGGTTTTGTGTTCGTGCAGATGTTATTACGATAGAATGATATGAAAACAGCAACAAAATTCGAAAAATATACTTTATACATCTTAAGTTTTGATTAATGTAAACATCCTCGTTTCGATTTACAGATATTTTTCGGTAACGTTCAGATCGCATGTTCAGTTAGTCCGGATTATCAGCGAACCCATCGCAACGGACATAGGGTTAAGTTTATTCGTTAGAGAAAATACTGTACCAGAAAAGAAGTGGGTTTTAGCGGTACGTCGCATTAAATACACGTTTATTAAGTATTCTTTCAATAATTTATAATCACTATAAGAAACATTTACTATTACTAAAAGAAGTGGGTTTTAGCGGTACGTCGCATTAAATACACGATTATTAAGTATTCTTTCAATAATTTATAATCACTATAAGAAACATAACATTTTACTATTTAATCTTTATATATTTTAGCACACACACATAGCCACATTTTATTAATAATATAACCTTTTTTCCATGTTTATTTGTCAATTTCCCACCGTGCAGACGTACCCTATTCACAAACGGGCAACCCGCGGCGTCTATCAAAAACACATAGCCATATGACCCACATCCAAACAGAAACAATAGTTGAAGGCAACCACGTCAATAAACCAATACCGTATTAATAATTCATCTTAATCCTTAAGCAAAATTTTAAAATCACATTTTGGCGACCGTAACCACAATAATGCACACTGGGCCATATCGTCCGAACAGAAGTGCCTTCAAAAAATTTGTTTTTTTTTCTTACGTGAAAATAAGAAATTATTACAAAAGGGCCCTCAATAGAAACTGTTGCCCAACCAGAGACGCCGCTCGTGGCCCGTTCTGAAATGCCCACCCCACGCATGTGCATAGCGTGCACAGTTACCGAACTTGGGTACAGTATACACATACACACTTACTATTATACTATAGAAGAATAATTAGTTTGATTCGTAGATATATGTAGCACGGTGAGCTCGAACATTGCTCCCCATGTAACTGAGTTGGTCGAAGTGCAGTGTGTGTCTTTAGAGTCGCAGGGGAGCAAGATCGAATATAGCCGCATATCTCAATGTATTTGTTATAACATGTAGAAGCCGACTGATCACTCCGCGACGCGGTGACGCAATTTAATTTCCCATCCTACGTTTCACAGGGTACAAATCAAATAATTTCGCTTCCCGATGTAGACATAAACACGGTAAGATAGTTGTACAGAGAAATATAGTCATATGTACATAATAACCATAGTTTTAATACATATGTGAGAATAAATCGATTACTATCTTAGCGTTAAACATATTTAATTAAGAGACAATAGAAAGAAAACCGGTGATTTTAAATTATTTATTTGCTGAATTGTAAAAGATTACACATCATAAGTTCCGTGTATGAACACCGCGCGGAGCGAACAGTCGGCCCTAGCTAAGCAAGTGTAAGCATATTTTAATTTATAATTAAACATTTGTTAACGTTTTTATTTGTAACCATTTTAAACTATTGCAATACATATTATAAGGTTACCTCAGTTTAGGATGGACCAGGCGTCGACTGGTATGCAGAGTAGGAGGTTAGGTCGAAGTAAGAGAGATACGGAAGTTTTTCAGACATAGACACATAGAATACATATACAGTTTACCCCTTCCCACTTTCGATTACCGATTTTATGTTTCTTAATCACCACGGACGTTTCTGATTGTCCAACAATAGACCATACAAATCCTTAATACAATAGCCTGGATTGATTTTTTTATATTAGGTCTGTCTTAGAGCAAGTGTGCAGTCGCCGCAGGGCTTATTCAAGATCGAGAATCGTTCTGTGTTATGTAACGGTTGTTTTTTGTTACAATGTTGTTTGTTTCTTCCTTACAATAGGTAGTGATACTTTAGAGCTAAAAAAATTACTCTAAATACAAATAACTCTAATACTATTCATGATATATCACAACGCTGAACTGAAAGGGAATTAATAATAGTTTCAAAACAGCTATTAGGATGTAAAGACTCATTGCAGTTTTTTTATCATCCACACTTAAAGTTGTTATAAAGATGTTATTTTGTAGGAAACTTTTTAGCTCTAAACTGGCAATCATCCTTGAATATTTAAGTAATAAATTCGTTAATCCGATCTCTTCATGGATCTGTTCATATATGATAAAAGTGTTAATGCAGGCTACAAAACACATATTACAATAGAAATGTATTGATTTTCCATCAACCGACATGCCGTAATTTACTTGAAGCCATTAAATCTTTTGAATATAATCTCGGGCGTAAATACAGAAAAAAAAGGATTTTATTTAATACACACAAGTGCAGTCAATGTTTTTGTCCGGATTTTATATATGACTGACTCACTGTGCAACAGCCACTGCAAGACCACAATGGATAAAATATGCGATCGAGCCGATAAAGAAAAGATTATTCGATGTTTATAATATTTATTTATTAGTTATCGGTTGATATGAAATCTTTTTTCTAAATTAATGATAAAGACTCAAATTGAAAACATCGAAATATTTAGTCCACGGTGATGTTGAGGGCTATCCCTTTGAAAAAGTACAAAATTCGGTGTTGACTTTAAAAACTCATGTTTGTATCTATTATTAAATGCGTAGATTTATTAAAAATTACCGTTTCGGTGATATTTTTTCTTATACTTTCATATTGTGTAGATGCTAGTATATTAATTACGTTTCATTAAAAGTAATAGTATCTTTTTTTTACTATTATTTACTGTTTGTATTGTACTTTTCGAATCCGTCTACGAGATGTTGGAATATATCAATGTAGAATGAAGTATATATTGTAATTTATTTTCAAAATTTATTATATATAACAAAAAAAAACAATATATATAGAATGTATTTGGTTCCACGTTTGGGTATTATGGTTCCTAAATTTTCGAAATTGTAATAGACTCTATTGTATGTAGCATTTCATTTTTGGAAATTAGAAAAAAAATACATTTAGAATAACAAATAGCTGTATCAACTTTTCTATACGGAGGAAAATTCATAAGTAACATTAAAGACTAGGTAGTTATGCAAATAAGTATCTATCTTTATAATATAATAGTCGGAAAATTGAAAACTTAAGCGCGATTATAATATTTAAGAGTACCTAATACTGCCGGCGCTTATTTATAATGTTAAGTAAACTCGAAAGAAAATCTGTTTTGCAATGATAACAAATCAGCAGAGTTCAAGACGATAAAAAACAAAAGTTCGTAATTTTATATTTAATTATAATTAATTTGACAAATATTTTACAATAATATCCTTGTGGTCTTAATTCGTATCAGCGAGCGATACACGTTATGTTTACTACGTTGCGTGCTTGAACGATGTGTTTTGATTTGTGAGCTGCAGTCCAAATTGTGGCATTATTTTGTAAAAAAAATATTTGTAAACTAAAGCGAACGGACGCGAGCCTCGATGATAAATTTAGTAACAAAATTTTAATAAGAATACAAAATTATTTTAGTGTAAGACCCGCGGACTTTTGCCCACTGTGCAATGTTCTACAGTACACAGTGGACAAATGTTAGAGGTCCTTTGAAGATAAAAAATTAGTGTTTAGGCATCGTTTCGGTATCCTCGCATTTCGGCTAAGTGTATGGGGTCCGCGTCCGCTCGTCATGATATATTTAGTACAAATTTCACAATGTTAAGGTTACGAGGCTCAAAGCTTTTCTTTTGAGGCGAACTCATCGCCGCCCCTCTCACCAGCAGACGATATAAATGAATCGTGTAAAAAACTTATCCAAAAAGAGTATTTTTGTATTGAATATTTCTAAAGTTGGTGTAAAATGTCAAAATTTCATTGAATAAAAATATATAGCGATGAAAATTATTATGGGAAATTAGATAAATTTAGAATGTCACGCATTTTTTGTATTTAATTTTAAGTATAGCGTCGGATATTAAACGTTTAGGGACATTAACCATTTGTAAATAAAGTTGGACAGCTAGGGAGAGGGGCGGCTGAGAGATCGACCTGTTATATAGGTAAATAATAATTATATATATAACTCAAAGATGTTTATATGATTCTGGATAAATTTAAAGATAAAATAAAAAATCAAACATTTTTAAACTAAAAAAAATGACGAGACGATACTTCGTTATTTGTCACAATGGCTGTTAGTGGCTCACTATTGTAATCTGTGGGCCTCAAGACAAAATATACCAACACAAAAAAACGAACTAACCTAACCTAACTACGCATTAATTATTACGGTTCTTAATACTACAGCATTATTTATACAATATTAATATAATGTCACATTGTCATAATGCTTATAATTTACGAGAGTGTGTCTTTGTCCGTGAATGTTTAGGAACTAACCACTGTTCGGTGTTTTAGACGTTAAATGAGAGTTATTGTGAATTTAAAACGGAATAAAAAACTCATGAATTGGAACGTTCAAAATTCTAATCTCAAAATTCAGGCGTCGTATTTATGTAATAGTAATTGATAATTGGCAAATCAAAAATGTGTTGTATTCAAAATTTAACAAAATTAAACGATTGACCGTTAAAGTGATTGAGATGTATCTCTACGAGCAATGTCAGCATGCAGTCTTGTTGATATCGATGAGGGATGTTTCTTCGTGAATATAACGAGTAATAAAGCTAAGCTTTTATTTGATCTGTTGTCTTTTATTTATATTCCTCATCCTATTCTAAGTCTGCTAAAAATATCTATGGAACAAATATTTCATGAAAACTTCGTCCGCGTAGAATACTTGCTTTGGGCTGACGCTAACACGCAGCGGAAACTCTCCAAAGGAAAAAAAACTATTTTAAAACATTCTTCATTTGTGCTTCGCTCCTATTTCCCTACCTACCCAATTCCTACTCTTACCCTACCCTACCTACCCCACTTGGAGGTTTCCTAGGGAGGCATCTGGTGAAATATTCCTTATCCTATTCTAAGTCTGCTAAATATATCTATGGAACAAATATTTCATGAAAACTTTGTCCGCGTAGAATACATGCTTTGGGCTGACGCTAACACGCAGCAGAAACTCTCCAAAGGAAAAAAAAATATTTTAAAACATTCTTCATTTGTGCTTCGCTCCTATTGGTCTTAGCGTAATAATATATATAGCCTTTCTCGATAAATGAGCTATCTAACACTGAAAGAATTTTTCAACTCGGACCAGTAAGTAGTTCCTGAGATTAGTGCGTTCAACCAACTAAACAAACCTAGCTTTATAATATTGCTATTCTTCTCTCGTACTTAGCTCGAGCCATCATTCAAATTACAATATCTTCTGATAGAGTGAACAGATTTGAATGAAAGAAAGACTAAGTTACTCTCGAGAATATCTTTAATGAATTTCTTGATAAGGTTTTATTATGCACCCAGCACTTTAGTAGTACCCAGCGTTTATACAAACTGACAGACAGACAAACAGACATTTCTAAAAATGATTGAAATATATTTTATTACTTATTTCTAGATACCTGCAACTTTTCTTTTCACGAAAATCGAAAAAGTTAGATTTACATTTTTTTTATATGTATAAATAATATAAACATTTTTATTAAAATCCAATAATAATTACTTTTTATCAATACTGGTAAAATCTTTGAATAGGTATAGTTTTATAACTTAATATTTAATACAGTGTCATCTAGTGAAAATAGCTTGCAACTTATACAGTTTCATCACACTAAAAGTATGAGCGTATCTAATTCAAATAAATTTATGACTATATAGATGTCGCCTTTTCTTTTATGTTGGCTACTATAATACCTCTACAGAGCTCTTTAAAGATTTGTTACTGTTTAATTTTACTGATATAATTAAGAATTGTTCAAACGATTATTAAAAATATTTATGCATTAATAAAATGGCAGCAAGCCAATACAACTAGAAGAATCAATATGCCTATAATAATGATATGATAATAACTAGCTAGAATTTTTTCTAACATCAATACAAAAAGCAATATTGAACATATTGTTTCACCTTATTTCATTGTCAAACTATTTTGAGTAGAAAGACCACTAAGATATAAAATTTCGCAAATAAGGATATTCCAAATTAGATCCCAAATAAAAACCCTACACCATTGTCACTTTACAGTTTGATCGTAAACCGTTACACCGTGATTATATTACGGTATCAAGTATTTATTCTTTTTAACTGAATATCTGGAAGTTATATCATAGTACGACCAACCATATTGAGCTAATTTTTATCTACTTACGCAAACGGGATGTTCGGGCTAGCTCCACTGCTATGAAGGGTTTGTTCAAGGTTCATTGGACTACATAAAAATCTATAATCTCGGAATATTTTTAAAGTAACAATCTAATCTAATCAATGAGACTTTAATACAGCGAACCACTAGAACAGTTAGGTTAATAAATTAATTGTCGTCAATTATATTCAAGTATTCATACTTCGTTGAACCTCATGCTACCCACCCCACCATCTTGAGACAAAACATGCAGATTAACCCTAATTTACTGTCAGCTGCTTAGGACAGCGACTTTTAAGCTGATTTTGAATCTCTCACCCTTGCCATTTACCTTCCCGGATTACACTTGAGTTTTAATTAGTTACATGAGAGGCTGACATATAAGGATATACTATACTATTTTTACCTTATTTTGCTTAGCCAACACCAAAATGAATTGCTATATGAAACAACAGAATATTTAAAGATAGCATAATCACTTTTCTCTTAGAGTCATCTACCATTATATTATATATTCATTACGGTAGTTTGGTGAAGCTGTTAAGACCTTGCTAGGTCAATAGCGTAATCAATTCGAGAGAAAAAAAGGTATTCATTATTGGGATGAATATTTTAAATTAGAGAAAAAATTACATACATTACTAATACTAGTAATACGAATGGGAATATGTTTGTTTGTTTATTACTTTCACACTGTAACTAATCGAATGATCAATAAAAACAACAGAAAAGGATATCATCCAGAAAAGAAAAATCTCAAGGGATAGGTTGAATTTACATTAATGCTAAAATCACAAACAAATGCTATTATTCCAAACGATGACAGTTTTTCTTGACAATGAAGGTATTAAAACACACACGTAGAACAATTACAAAAATATATTTGCGGTTAAAGAACAATGTTACACATGATATAAGTTTCTTATTGATAAAGAAAACAAAAATATATATATTTACAACAATGAAATGAACATAGACTTGTCGTTTTTCTTCAGTAAATCGTGTGCCTAATGATAAAGGGCGTATCACATCAGTGAAATAGGGTTTTATGCCAAAAGAACCAATCAAAGTTTAGCAAATGCTATGCCAAAAGTGTGCATAAATTAATATATACCCTTTTGCATTTGGAACACATAATGTTATAGATTTATGTGTGACTATGAAGCGATTAAAATTGTTATATTTTCCAGATTACTTGAAAAATAGATTATAAAACATTATACAACTTTATATTATACATTATACTTAATAACAAAAAGAATACAAGCAGCCTGCAAACCTTAATATTACACATTTGATGCCCAACAGAGACAATAATTTCCTTGCAATGTGAGTTAACGTGAATTACAGAATCTTTAAAATTTATCCAATTTATAGAATGCTCTAGAAAGATCACATATCAACACTGGTTGTAAAAAAAAGGATGTTTGTTTATTTGTTTTTACCACTAAATATTCCATTTATTATATTAACAAGAGTGCATAGACCTGTTATTTAATATCATTGTAATTTATAACATAAACTTTCTATGTGTAATTTTAGAGCAAAAAAAAAACCATATAAAAAAAACAGAGTCTTACCTCTCGTCTATCTTTACTAAGTACTTTACTTCATTCCTTCAAATCATTATTATTTTTTATGTTAAATAAAAAGTTGTTCTATTGAATATTGCTAAAAGAAAAACATTATTCACAAGTATCATACACTTAAATTTAATATAACATTTAAACTTATTAGTATAATATATTACACAATATAGTATAATATATTAACCATAAACTTACTAAAAGACTGATCTGTCAAGACCTAAACAGCTTCTGGGAATGAATATTTGAAACAGCCTTAAAAAGATTTTACCCAAATATAAGGAAGAGAGATGAGAATGAACAGTGGAGATACAATCAATATAAGAGACTTAAATCCAAATATGGATAGAAAGTTTAAAGCGCTTTGGGTTTCTCAACCCGCAACACTATGAGCCTGTCATCAACATGGAGAATCCACTGAACAATAAAAATTCCTCTAGCCAATGTTACTTTAGGAATTATAACAAATCTTATGACACCTCATGTGTTACATTACATTTAGCAGCAGAATGTCCCATACAGTACATTACTCTCTTTCTGGATAGTCCAGTAATAATAGCTATAACTACATGGTATCTTGGTCAAGTGATTTGGCCAGGGGAATATTAATTCGATCTCTCTAGGTACAAACCCCAACATGTACCTAATAAATTTTTAGAATTCACATACACTTAGTAATTTAAATTGCCAACACTATAGGTTGATGGTAAAGGAAAATTATTGTGAGTAAACCTGAATCTGAGAAATGTTTTTGTAGTACCATTTATATGTGGGAAAGAATATATCTGTGGATTACTTCGTGTTTGAAATTGTCAATATATTATAGGCGGATGTGGTTATAAATAGCTCTTAAAATTACATACAAAAAATAAACAACACTTATAGGTATTAGAATATTTTGTAATATTCAATTGGTAAGATACACAGTTTTTATTTTATTTTAGGGCTACCAATCTTCTAGTAGATTATTACTGCCTTTGTCGTGTATGAAATGATATAACAAGTGTGATTCTTCTGATCATTACAACAATATAACAAGATGGTGGCTGTCTTGTTAGAACTTTCCAGGGAGTTGTGGCAAGACAGAATCCATGCTCCGTGTTATTATTTCCGAACAACTTAACTTTTGAAACAATAACCAAACTTTATATATGAATATATAATGTAAAACACCATCAATATTACAAAATATAGAACGAAATATACCACAAGATTATGAATAAAATCTAAAGTCCTCTACATGATATTCCAAGATCCTACCAAAAACTCCAAGATACACAGTTTTCACCTAACTCTACCTTGCAACTCTGATATGCCAAGCAACATTAATTTAATATGAGCTTTCGTCTCTGCCGCCTTCTCACGCAGTTCTTTCGCTTTGACCTCGAATGCCTTGATCCGTACATCTAAATATTTATTAGCTTCCTGTAAACTAAATTCTAAATAATGATTTAGACCTATATTCATTAGTAGTGTTGACGTATCGGTCACGGATGCTTCCATAAAAAAGTTACATCCGATGTTCACTTGAGATTTAAAACCGGTAGGGTGCACTTTATGATCCGTTACGACTTTTAATATGTGTTTTTGCTGAATGAGGTCGGATATCTCTGTATTAATTTGATTTAGTCTCAATTCTAATTGACGTAGGTCCTCTTTGAGTACATCGTTTATATAGCGTTCGTACTTCAGGACCGCCTCGTCGAACGCGACGTTACAGTTGTTTGTATTTTGGTTCATGGTAATCACAATTGAGGTTATGAAGTGAATGTTCAGGTTCCAAATGTTCTTTGCGTAATTTAGTTACTGCGATGAAATTAACAAACAAAAATAATAATTGTAATTGTGGTCACAGAATAACATTTTGTTATATATTTTACTTATGAATTACTCCTTGTATTTAATACATACATAGGTTATATTTTGACATTCATATTTCATTATCAATAGTATTTTTTAAATCATTATGACTACGGCATACACGGCTTTTAAGGCTAATATCAAATGTAGTATTCTTTAAATCTTTAAACAGCGACATCGCTCTAAAAAGATAGTTCAGCTAGTGTTGTAGATAGTTATGTATGTAATAATAAAGCATTGTACAGTAACCTGTATATTAAATATTTCCAACTTCCAACATATCAACGTTCATTCCTATTCTCAATCCCCTGACAGCCTACATATTGTTTATGACTCGTCTGAGGTTTTAACTATCCACAACATCTCTCTTTTCAAACAATAACAATTCATATTATAACTAAAGAAAACAAACAAATATACTGAACTTCTTAACTAATATTAAATTAACAATAATCTAACAAATACGCAGGTCTTCTAACCTCTGTAGTCCGGTGAAGCTGTAAAGACCCTGCAGGGTCAATAGCGTAGTCAGTTCGAGAAAAAAAAAACAATTAAATTGCATCGCTATGGATCAGGGTGTCATTTTATCAGTAACTAAATAAAATTTAAAATATTATGGTCAATATAACTAATTACTTTTTTTAAATTATTATTTACGGAATATCACATTAATAATAACTCTTATTATTATTATTTTTAGCAGGTGTATAATATAGTCCACAATATAATGAGGAATTTCTTTGACAATCTAATATTTTGACCAACGAATCTAACCTATTTATTATTATTTATATCACAATGTTGTAGTAACTCTAGTGCGTCCATTGGCATTGCTGGTATTATATTAAACCAGATTAACAGCATATCTATGAAAATAATGAAGTCAACAGTTTATGTGATTGTGGAAGCTATATTTAAATACTAACTTTTAGTGACATCTGTTCTAGATTCATTGAACTAGCATCTCAGTAACAAGCACGCTATTTTCACTTCTCAGAATCGGATTTGTATGGAAAAGGCTCGTCTACTTTTGGTTATCAATCCACTCCCTAGATGTCACTGTTATATAATTTTTTTGGCAAATTTGATAACAAAAGATGGTGGATGACAATTAATTTTGACATTTCAAACTGACAACTTTCAAATATTTGTTTTCATTCATTTTGTTTACGTATCTGTTACGAGAGTGTGCTCACTTAAATTTTCTTGCCTCCTACAAATAATTTTATCTATCTTCGGATCTACTTATGAACATTGACTCCTGCTTACATACTTGGATTTAGATTTGCCTTACGATGAATATATTCATTACAAATGAAAATGATCAAAAACTTGTATACGATTTACGCAGTACCGCTATTTGCATCCATACATAGCTATAAATGTACATTTATTACCAACAGATATTAGTTCGAAACTCGTATTATAGAGGCGCTGATTGGAAAGAACGAAGTGCGCCCTCTATTTATATAACGTACTCTGTGGTAACGAGCAGCCATTTTTAAAGTACGTTAGTTGCAGGCTATATAATGTACTGTAATGTAGTAGAATAGCATCACAAAATTGATAATGCTCTTTTTATGTATATATATTATTATTATTCAAACAATTTAAATAGCATCTCAATGGCATTAAGAAATTCTTGTATATTACATATTATTTTAAAGTTTTAACTGTTTCAGAATTCTCTATACGCATTAAAATATAAAGAAAATAAAAAAGTATGTGTTTTTATATTTTATATAGGAAGCGCCATCTTATAGTAATATCACATACATTGTAAACACATGTCAAATTATTTTATTATTCGATGAATAGTGTCACTAATATTTGCTAGATGGCACTATTAACAAAGTTTTCCACAATTATACTTGTTAGGTTCAGAGAATTCTGTAAATAGAATCTTTAAATTTTATACATACCTATCAAGTTTATTAACTAGTATTTTCGTATTTAACATCAAACAGTATTGTAGAGATAATTTCGAATAAAAACTATACATATATAACTAAAAAAAATGTTTTATTACATGTACATGTAACGTGTACAAGTGCCCCTTACACTACGCATCGCTAGTCTGATGCAAGCCGTGCAAGGGCGATATTGGTCGGCTCTGCTTACGTAGCATGTCATGACGCGACTTTATACATTTATCATCTGCCAAAAGTACCGCTCAACGCGCCTAAAGAAGTTTTTACTCCAAAAATATTTCAAATTAAATATAAATAAGTATATATTCAATTAATGATATTTTAGTATATGTAAAATTAAATTATTTACATTAGTCTGGTTTTTACATATATTCGCACTCCCAGCAATAATTAAAAAAAGAAAAATATATTTTTTTATACAGTTTATTAATTAATCACCATATGGTGGGCTGCACAAATTCAGTACCAATATTACCATTACAAGCAAGCTCATTACATTACGAGCAAGCCCATAAGTTTTTCTAGTACCAAAAAACGTTCAACGCGGCTTAAGAAGTTTTCACTTCAAAAATAATATATCAAACATATAAATGGAATACCTAGTATAAACTAAATGACAGCATGCGCATTAAAATACTCTTCAATAAGAAAGCCATTATTTCATTAAATACTTCTTATAACTTTGACAGTTGGTATTGTTATTGACGCGTGTCTCATTCTTATAGCAGCGTTTTTTGTTGAAAATTATAGACGTGTCAATGTACTCGTACATATACAGCCCACGTAAATCTTTTTGGCCACTCTGAAAATAACCGTATGTTTGAGCTTGCGCATAATACAGTCTAGAGTTTAATAAAATAAAGTTAAAATATTATTATTATTTTATTGACACGTATTTTTACTTGTGTAGCGTGCACCTATATTCCAAGTCAAAAATACTGGCAAGGACAGTATCAGTCTTTACGTTTTTTTTTTTAACTTTATTTTTGGCAATCAATCTTTTAGATTATTACTGCCATTGTCAAGTAGTTAATATTATTTCAAGTTCTTCCATTCCATTTTGGCAACCAGTCTTCTAGTAGACCATCACTGCCATTGTCAAGTGAGTATCGATATTACAAGTTTCTTGGTATAATTTCAATGAACTAACAAGATGGTGGTCAACTTGTTAGAACTTTCCATGGAATTTTTGTGGCATCTCAGAATTCATGGTCCGTGGTATTATTTTCCATTCACTTCACTTATGCACAATAAACAAACTATATTACATAAAACACCACCAATTTTACACAATATAGAGTCAAGTAATACAAGATTATGAATAAAAAATAAAATACACTACATGACAGACCGAGATCCCGCCAAAAACCCAGTCTTTACGTTATGGCCAATGATAATATTATAACTAAAAAGATGACCAATGATATTTTAGTTATACCTAACATCATTGGTTATAGCATAGTACCTATATACTACACTATAGGTAGTGTTTGTTTTTGGATATCTTTGTTTTTTTTTTACATGTAAAGCTTTAAACGATTCACAATTGCATCAACATATAAAAATACTTGTGTATTAAATACACCACTATCTTTTTTCGCAGTCTAACGTAACCTAACCAAACCGGAATAAAAGAGCAAGCAGTGTTTTGAGAGACTGCATTTGCAATTCGCATATTAAAGTTTTGAGGTTATGTGTCACTTCCGAACAATCATTGTTTTTTTTTATATATAACCTGATGTTAAGTGATCACCACCGTGTTTGGGGAAGGGGGATTGTGGTAGGGGAAGGGAATGGGGAGGGTAGGTGGGTAACTGGCGGTCTCACTGATTGATACACCCTAATTTCTTTCGGCCAGTTACATCGTGCGCCTTATAACCGTATCTAATGAACATAATTTAGTTTCGCGAGTCAAATTAGCTCTCACTGCAGAAACTAAGGTTCGTTGTTGACGGGCATGTCAAGGAGAATATCATCATCAGCATTAAATTGTGCATCACTAACAATGTTCATATGCATCCTGTTTGTAGTCGTCGTGGTGGTCTGACCAGTGGAATATCAATCCGATCAACGGTTTTTTCGGAATTCCTGTACATTTACTCATTTCAATTGATAAATCGGCTGACGGTGAAGCACGCGAGTCAAATTAGCTCTCACTGCAGAAACTAAGGTTCGTTGTTGACGGGCATGTCAAGGAGAATATCATCATCAGCATTAAATTGTGCATCACTAACAATGTTCATATGCACCCTGTTTATTATAGTGCTATGTATATGGTCTGACTAGTGGAATATCAATCCGATGTCCGCTGGTTCCAACCCCAGGAATCAACGGATTTTTCGGAATTCCCGTACATTTACTTATTTCAATTGATATCAGTATCGGCTGACGGTGAAGCAAGACATCGTGAGGAAACTTGAACCTGAGAAATGCTCTTGTAGTACTACTGCATGTGGGAAAACATAGAACTGTGGATTTCTCAGAGTTTGAAATCGCCAATACGTGGGCTGTCGTGGTGATTATGAGCATACTTTCCTTTGAGAAGAGGTCTACTTACAGGCTGATGATGATGATTCTGTTTAAGGAATAGAAGAAGAAAGAAAGAAATATTTTATTCATAATGCATTATTTACAAAATATACAAGAGTGAATAATATATGCACCTCGCAGCATTACGAAATGGAATCCAGCTCAGCATATGCTAAAGTGTTAAGAAACACTTAGAGCTGATTTTCAGCTGGAATCCAGTGCAAGTCACGGAGCGATATCAATTAAAATTATGAAATATAATATACATAGCGAAAACAAGTAATTAATAAATAAAAACAACAAACAATAATATTCTACATATTGTATACAGGGGAAATAAATAAAACTAGTAGGATACATAAAACAACATGTAAGAGAAGCAATTGCAGGCGTGACTAAAATATATATCCAACAAAAATTAAATACAAAACCTTTGATTTACATACATTGTGATGCTAATAAAAACTTTTTAAAATGAATTTTAAATGTATGTACCGCATTGAGATTGCGCATTAGAGGGGGCAGGTCGTTCCAGCATCTAGTAGAGATACCAGAGATATGCATAATTTCTATACACAGTCATAAGTCATTTTGTAAAAGTATTCGTTTACCTATCAAAAGGGTATATATAAAATAAAACAATTTGTCAACGATCTCGAAAATCGTTTATTTGACAAGAAACAGTTATCAGATATCACTTTCAAATTTGAATAAACCAGCAAAACATTATTAACAATAAGTATTCCCATAAAATAGTAACAAGCGACAACTATACTCCATAACTGAAGTAGATATAATTAATAAATGGTTTTAACAAATTTGAATAAAAAATTCTGAGCTCAATTTAATTACATCTGATTTCAATGCTGTAAACTATATTAATATGGTCGATAAGCCCAGTCCCCTGATCTATAAAGTAAGAATGGAATACACACACTGGACAGTAATTTAAATAGTGCCAGATTTGTTTGTAAAATTATTTCAAATCACAAATGTTGATGGAACGGCGTGACATTTTCATGCCATCAAGTCTAATTTTTTGGGCTATGGCGCTAATGGTTGCGGATAATTACTAAAGTATTTTTTTCTAATAGTAATTTTATCTAACAATCAGCATATCAATATCGCAATCCGAGATTTATTACTTTTAGAATTTTTTATGAGTGCAAAACGTTACGTCATCGAATGGTGAATTTTTTTATGTAGCAGTATTTGTAGCCCAAAAATTTTGATTTCCAATTTACCAACATTTTCTCACCAGGTGTAGGTATTTTCTTGTTTATGTCAATACTTTGCCATAAAAACGTGGTTTACTATTTTTTGGCAGTACAGATGTCGCTGTTATCATTTTAAAAATCGACCCAAAACACCCTTGTGAATACATGATGATGTATAACTTAAATCTACCTTATCTAATGTTAATTTAAAGTTAACCTAGTGTGATGGACTTTCTCCTTAATATTTAAACGTGTTGTTACTGACTCCTTAACACTATACAAAAGAGAAATAAGTAGGTATATACTATTAATTTTTTTTAAAAGGAAGATTGTGACAGAAGCACCAAGAAAGTACGGACGTACGGATATATCGTACATGCTACTATAACGAATATTGGATTCGTAACTAATCAGCTATTCAATACCTTTGGCTTTTTACATTAAAACAATCTATTTTTTTAATGTTTACCAATGGATTATCGACGCCTGTAAGGCTTACATTTTATTTCTGTTTTAATACATAATTATTTGGGTTTTGTTAAAATTATTTGTTATCACAATATATGTGATGCCTTGTTTCGATGGGAAGTATGGAGTGTAGAGGTAAGGAGAACCATATCTGTATATGAAAGAGTGCCCGTCAAAATGTGTTA
>MU159789.1:48343-86171 GCA_015888305.1 Antheraea pernyi | reverse complement strand
TTTCAACAAGTTTTATAAAAGTAAACACACAAAAATCACTTAACGTATTATTTGAAGTTCACAAAAGTTTTATCACACTCCACGTTTTCTTACAACATGTTATGTTAGGTTATATTTACAAGATTATTTCGAACTATCCATAACCTTTGCATATGCTAGCGCCATTTTGGAGGGCGTTGGAACTATTATTTAGTGCTTAGGGCTGCACACTATTTCAACATGTCCCCCATATGAGTTCTCCTTACCTCTACTCTCCATAGTCAGAAGATAACTTTAAGCTAAACACAGATGATGGCACGCGGACATTCATATTGATAGACTATATTTGAATAATGTATCCCTCATTTATGACTCTATACTACAGTGTAGAAACTAAATTATTACGTGCATTCCAGTGAAGTGCTTCTAATATAATATATAGATACTTATTTATGTCCAAATACAATCATCTGAATCCTGCATTATAATTCCTACGTGTTACACGTATAAACATTACAACAATAATCATAAATAAGTAATTGTGATAATATTTAAGCCTAACTTATTAGTTACAAGATCTTAAAAATTACTAGGATCCATTCACAAAAATTTACATCTATTAAGTTAAAGACAAGTTGGAAACTTACAATCAGTTCTTACAATTCTAGTAATAAAAACATTTTTTTTTTATCTTTACGAATGAAAATTCATTATAGTTAACACATAGGTAACCGCTCCATTCTGAGGAGTGTTCGTACCTAAATACATTGAAGAGCGCATCGAAGAGATGTGCCAATTAAATGTATCGTTACCTTAAATTTGCTTTACAGACTTTTTTTACCGTCTGTACTTTTGTGAATTATGTACGCGATTTCCATATTAGTCCGTCGCCTTGGATCTGACATTGGTCGTTAAAATTTAAGCATAATGTATGTGACACCCAAGATGTTTATCTTCGATCGCTTAATATTTTCTGCAATGCCGGACAAGAAATGCGGTCAATTATGTTTTTGACAGCGATATTATTTAACGTTTTATGTCCTCTTGATTGTCCAAAACCATAAAGGTTTAAGTTCCATACAAAGGAACGTAGACCTCACGCATAAGTTAAAAAAACCAGATTTATTACAAAACTATGAAAAATAAAATAAAATTATCTATTGTAAAATCATAATTTTTATATAAAATTTTCATTTTTAAGAACTTAAAAAAATATTTAAAACATAATTAGCTATTTTGAAATCTATAAGTCTCAAATCAGCCGAGGGGTTAATACATTCCATAGTCAAAATTAATATTGGATTACGCTGCTTACATAATAAATCTTGTTCTTACAAGTATCGTTGAGGACGATATATTTAATAGACTGTCATCTCTCCGGTACGATCGTTTCTAAATATCCCAACTTTATCTACTGAATAATAATTATTTACAAATATTTACACAATAGAGTAATTAATGACGTCATAGTACATAACATTTAAAAATGGTTTTAGAATATTAGAGAAAGTATAAGGACGTGCAAATGTCTAGACGGATTTAGCAATAGTTATAGGACGAAGTACAGCGATGTTTAACCTTTATCTGGACGTGTTTATTGTTTATATAATATTTATTATAAATTCGGTTCATAGTATAAAATTATAGATACAACCCCATATATAAAATCATTTATTATTTGCGTAAAACTTCTCGAGATAAACGAAGAACCTTTTGCAATTAACGTGATGTTATTGTATTTGTCATCCGTAAAGGACAGATCCCCTTAATTGGAAACTTGCGATATATCATTTTACACCAAATATAGATATAAAAAACGAATTTTAAATGATTAATTATTCACTTTTCCCTTTTTTATTTGACTAGTAATCCTTTTAAATTCATACGAATCTATGATTCCAATCTATTTGGATTCACGTAAAGTTAAGTCACTGAATTAAATTAAGTCACTGAATTAAATTAAGTGTTACTTAGTGTATAATTTAAATTATAGTCCTAATTAAATTATTTACCAATATATTCAAAAGTTAACATGAGATCAAAATCAGAACTCTTCAATTTTAAATTTTTTATATAATTTAACAATGAAATTACTTAACAGGATGGAATGAATTTGCTTTGTATAGTAGTAAAGTATTTTTCTCAAAAAATAATATATAGATTTTATTATGGACGTGACTCATATAGAATAAAAATCGAATTTATTAATTTTTTTTATTATAAGTTTATTTTTCAACATACGCTGTAATCCTGTAAGTTTTATATCCCTGGATATTTGAGTTATTACAAGCTTTAGAGATGCCGATTGTGTAGGTTTTTAAATTCTATATCCTACATGTTCGATATTTGACACATACACGACACAAAACTCAATTCTTGTGATATTATCAAGTAACAGGAAAGAGTTATTGTTCACATAAAACTCTAAGCGCTCGAACGTCTACAATGAATAGTGCCGCCACGCGATGTAAGCAAAAGAGGCGAAACAAGATAATTAAAACACAACCCGGAAAAAGGGTAGACGTCGCCAGCGCGGCGTGAGCGCTTTTAGCGAAATATGTAGACAAATTCGTGCGCGACTGTAGATGGTTGTGAAAGACAAAAGCGGGATGACGTAGCACGTTGTTTTCTCATACCCACTACATCACTCGCTCCCGTTAACATCTAGAGTACCTCGTCCCCTCCAGCGTCTGGCGCTCCTTAGGACTGTCACGCACGACGTTGTTATACTTATAACTCGTTTTTATTAAATGGAATTTGAGAACAGAAGCTCCATACGTGGACCAAAACACTGTTGATGATGCTTCCTGATTCTAAATATATAGAAAACTGGATATTGCAAAAACCTGCAGATGCAAGCCCCTATTTCTTTGGACGATAGAATAATAGGTCATTCTTCGTGACTTCAGAAATATGCTGTCTGAGTGTTATCTTCACGATAATAAAAAAAAAGTTTAATTATTGAACAACTTCTTTCAGGGATTTCTAGAGATAGAGTATACTTTACTTTATTTATAATGTGGTATTTTTTTATAAAAGTTCTATTTAATCATATATTGATATTTTAAAACAATAGTAGACCCCACCCCTAAAGGATTTGAGTTAAATATTAGAAGTTCATTTGTTTTTATACATTAACAAACCCAACAAATACATCTTCATGCATAACCAAGTCAAAATCATTTTGCAGAAAAAGTTGATTTGAAGGTAAACAATGTGGAGGATACAATGCTATTAAATTCTGGGAGGGAGGAGTGGGAACGGGGGTAGGTGGGTATCCGGCGCTCTCACTGACCGAACGAAACGCAACAATGCAAGCACTGTTACTTCACGTCGGTTTTCTGTGGGACTTTACAATTAAATAAATTAAAAAGAAATAAAAATGTGATCCGCCATTTTGAGATCTATGTCTTAATAAATCAGCCGAAAGGTTAATTACTATAAACAATCGAACATCTTTAAAAAATAGGCGTGGATGCGTATTCTATAACGCAAAGTTTATTGGAAAATGTCGAGGAGAAATTAACTAATCTAATTAGATAACAACAATAATATTAACATAGCTGATATTATCACTGTGTGCGTGTAATTAATATATAATGACGTATTATTAAAAATAATTAGTATCCAGGTTGTGTGCGCCTATATTATCAACACGGAACTCCTTATCAAGTCGTGAGAAGCAATTAATTTATGAAGGTAACATTTATTTTTCTGGCTTTCGTAAAAAATACGTACTCGAGCTACAATAACGTTGTTTGTATAAGATTTTAAACCGTCTCATTACTCTTTGAAGCAATAAAATAGTAGAAGACATATTGATTTTGTTTTAAAATTAGTTTTTATTGAATATCTAACTTATACCCACAACGTCGCCTGCCTTGCATCTTAACAATATATTTTATCAGCAGAAGAAAACACAAAATTTATTTAGAACTTATTTTTCTTATATTTTATAGGCTTCGATATACAAAAACCCAATATGCACACTTAACGTCTCAGTCTCATAGCCGGCACACAAAAATGAGTGCATAATTTTGGATTATGCAGTCATTTCAAGCAGTCTCCAAGAACTTGCGAAAAAAAAAAAAATGTTGAACAGTTACCGCGTAGCATGACTCTGTAGTAGATATCGTAAAAAAATGAACTTATAATTTTCGAAAATTAGCGTGTCCCCAAAAAAGAAGTGACAGAAAAGGCCTAGCTGTGACTAAATACTTTTGTAACGAACACTTGCTTTTGCTCGCAGCTTTGCTGTCATTAATGTAAATTCGACCTATTCCTCGAGAACAGTACATTTATTCTAGATAAAAAATTCCATATGCTCTTTTTTAGCCCTGACAAAATTTTATGATGATCGGTTGAGTAATAAAGGCGTGAAACAAACACAGATTCACATTCACATTTATAATATTAGTGGGGATTAGAAAGTGATGAATAGACTATATTAAAACTAGCTACTGCCCGCGACTTCGTCCGCGTAGAATAGTTACTTTAGGCTAATGCTAACACGCAGCGGAAGCTCTCAAAAAGAAAAAAAGACGATTTTGAAACATTCTTTATTAGTGCTCCAATCCTATTAGTCTTAGCGTGATGATATTCATATATCATATCTATAGCCTTCCTCGATAAATAAGCTATCTAACATAGAAAGAATCTTTCAAATCAAACCAGTAGCTCCTAAGATTAGTGCGTGTAAGCAAACAAACTCTTCAGCTTTGACTGAGCCTAGCTCGGTTCTTTAAAAAACATTTTTAAATTAAAATAAACTGTTTGGTTTGCCTCATAAAATTAGCATTTTTTATGAAAAAGAAGTATATTAAAAAAAGAAATCTCTTTTATAATTATAATAATTAAAAAAATAATGTGCTGTCTTCGATGAACTTGTATTCAAACTTCGGTAAGACGGATTTTCGACGCAACCGATTTCCATCTGAGCTATTTTTGTTTAGACAGTGGAGACGAAATTTACCTTTATATTCTAGCTATATTTTTTTATTGCCTGAAAACTTAGATAAAAAGAGTTTTCTATGAATGAAATAGGTAGCTAGATCGATTTATCGTCCCCGAAACCACCTACGTACTAAGTTTCACGGAAATCACTGGCGCCGTTTCCGAGATCCAGAATATATAAAAATATACAAGAATTGTTCGTTTAAAGGTATAGATAAATATAAGTATAGATAATATAGGCGCGCAATAACCAAAACTGGATATCAATGAACGACATTGACGAAAATAAACTATAATCTACAGTTTCACGTACACGTAACATTTTTACAGGGTTAACACTACTATGTCCAGTTCATATTTTTAACACACATGTATTTATGTCCCACACGCTTCTGTCACCGTTGATGGCTTAAGTGGCGGTGCTCCGCCCCGTCGATGTTGAAGGTGGCTCGGTGGGTTGTTGCGCCGTCTGGAAGTGAAACGATAATCAAGTTAATTTTATACATTTTTTTTCCACTTACAAAGTATTATATTTAATCGGTAAGTCTTAAATATCTGTTTTAACGAAATTTCAAGGCTTAAATACGATAAAAATAAATGAAACATTGATTAAAGGAGGCTAAATATGGTAGTATAACACATAACAAACACAGAAATACGAAACGCAAAACTTTTACCACAATCAAGAAATAATTTAGGTCAGTATTCTCCCATTTATCGAATGTATTAGTCGTATAATAATATCCAAAAAGACATAGATCTTATTCTCTGTAGTTCTTTAGCCTGATTTAAAATAAATTATAGCAATATTATCTTAAATCATCTTGAAATTATTTCATTGTTATAACTGGTGTTTTTTTTAACTTTAACACCCATGTTCTAAGACGTTTCCTCGAACCTTCCTCCACTCAACTCAACGTGATTCAAGGAAATCGGTATTCTTGGTTGCTAAAAATCTCCTCCACTTGTCGTTCCTCGAAATTTTTCTCATTCGAGGTGAGGAAGCAAACTCAAGGTACATCGAGACAGACCTTAAGGAATACTCGAGGAAGAGTTACGCCATTGTTTACTGTATTCATACGTCCACGGAGGGAAATAAAAGTAGATTATTATATTGTGATCGTTTTTTCGAGTGGATTTCTAATTATATTTTAATTATATGTGCGATAGTCCATGCGAATATCCTGAACGGAGGTGGTTACGAGATGCAGAAAACCCTATTGAATTTTGCATGTAAAACAATGTAAGCTATGTTTATCTCTAGTTAATTTTAAGTATACTTGTGTAATATATAATTGTAAGATTGAATCCAGCTTCGTAGACCTTATAAAAAAAATACTGTACGGGCCAACTTTCTGCTGTATACACTTTTTTCCACCTGACTATCCGCTGTTGGCCTAGCGGGCCTTTACACCTTCATCGGTTTTGTTTTGACAAGCGCTTATGGGCTTCAACCTAATAACAACTAGTGAGCCTACAGGCAGCCTCGCCTTGGACCAGCCTTGATTGCAACAATCGGGTATCGAGCTAACACGTTGCCTTGCTCTTATAATATAATTATTTAGAAGCGATTTAGTGCACCGATATCGATTAGATCAAACGGCGAACGCATTCGGTTTTATAAATATTTTACTTAAATAATATATCAATTTGAGATCTTCGGGTGTTTTAATTAAATAAACGCAATAAAAATAACGGTGTCTCCTATAATTACTGTTTTTTTTTTCGTACTGACTAAGCGAGTTAGCGTTAATTCTTATTTTTAGTAATAATTTATTTCGCAATTATATTTTGTTTATATCAAAAAATGAGACATGACGCTTAAACTGAACCTTTGAAATCATTTAAATTTACTTTACTTTATCCTTACTTATCATTGGTTTATATCGTATACTTTAAACTAACACTAAAGTTAAACTGATTTTAAATTTTATTCCTTTGATGAAAACTAGATCTTATTACTATAAAAGTTCTATAGGTCATAAGGTAAGTTATTAGTTGTTAAGTAATGACAATAATTTATTTCATCGATTATTGCTATTAGATAACTACCAGTTATTCTACCATCAGGCTATTATTTTATAGCTGTCACGCTAACTATTATAATTGCCACGGCATTCGTAAATACTGCCACTGAGTTGTCATCCCTTCACAATGAAATGACGTTAAAAAAAATTAAAAATTATTGTTTGTCATTGTATTATTATATTGCAAAAAATCGGTTAAAGATTTACTCAGTGTCTCTTGCAAATACTGTAACAGAAATTAAGTGGCTTGTCACGGCGATAATGCTGTTATTGATTATCGTACTTGACATCTTTCGCATTGGTAAATATTAGGGATGTGACGATACATCATTTTGCCGATATGATACCGATTATTGTAGAAAATTATTCGCGATAGCGATACCAATATTAAATTAAGCGATAATGGATCAGTGCTTATTAGTCCGGCTTAATAGTTCGGTGAAGCTGTTAAGGCCTTACTAGGCCAATAGCGTAGAAAGTTGGAAAAAAAAACGTGGTCACTTCGAGCGTTTTTGAAACAGTTACATATCGGTTGAGAAATAATTCACGTTCTTGATATATTAGTCGATATATCGTATCAGTATCGTCATTGTTACCTCCCTAATTGTTTTGAGTTATTGTTGTTGGTAATTGTTTTTTTTTAGAAGAGAGCATTGTGTTCTCTTCTCAATTATAATCTACACAGATAAATAAAATTGAAGTAGCTATCTGTAATGTTAAAATGAAAACTTTTTACTGAATGGATATGAAACGGTAATTACACAAAAAAACAATTTCTAACATTTTTGTCTAGTTATCTGTTTAACTCGGCTAATCTCTGCAACGGATTGAACAATTTTGGCCGAAATTTCACTCGTAGATTGCTGATGCTATAAGGAGTAACTAAAACTTTCGTATTAGAAAAAAGGGTCCCGTGCAAATATAATAAAATAAACAAGCAATGTCCAACACTAAGCCCATCCTATACGCACATTTACACTGAACACAACTTTTTTGATAAATTCCAGGCGAACGTAGTCGCGAGAAACAGCTAGTAAACTGTAATTGGGCAAAGCCTCTGTCCCGGATGGCACAGAATACATACCACACAGCTCCAATCCTCAACATATATTACATATACTTGGTAGGAGACAATAATAAAGTTGAGCCAAAGTGTCTCGCTAATATAACATGCCAAAAATATTAGGTAAAATGACAGGTACACAAGATTATCAATAAATGTATTAAATAAGTTGAAGTTTAACAAAAGAACGTCGGGATAATTTTAAAAATTCTCGCGACGAATATTGTTTCGGCGTGAGGATAAGCCGCCCACTCGCGGCGCGTTTACGACATCACGTTACGTGATTTATAGTGTTGCAATTGTAAAAAATCAATTTATTTATTTATTTATTTATTTATTTAAGGTTCACAAAACTGAGTTCAATGAACAAAAATGGACACGAACCCTTTTATATGTGAACACAGCATGCATAATATAAGAAGACAAAGTCATAGTATTAATACAAAGAAAAATGAAATTATATTAAACATTTAAATACATTTTTTTTCTAATTGAGGCCAAAGAAACACAAAAAAATATATCGAATTTGAAACGTAAACTATTACAAAATGAAAGCATGCGATATAAAGGGCAATGTTGACCTGCGTTAGTTCTTGCTAATGGTAGATGAAAAGTTTGCCTGTTAAGTAAACGACTGCCTATACGTGGCACACTAAAGGGTATTTTTTGAAGAAAATCTGAAGATTCTAGGAAACCATGTATCAATTTGTATATAAACATTACATCAGCCACCTTTCTACGATTCTGTAATGGTTTCATTTTATAAAGTTCTAAACGTTTGGAGTATGAGTTTAAGCTACTGTTATGGAATCTATTGTCGTGATAGGAAAGGTAATATAAAAAACGTTTTTGTACTCTTTCTATTCTATCTATATGAACCTGATAACAAGGGTTCCATACTGGACTACAATATTCCAGAATACTACGAACCATTGAATTAAAAATAAAAATGGTTAGCATTGGCTGCTGAAATATTTTTAATTGTCTGAAGATAAAACCTGAGAGATGGGATGACTTATGAATAATATTATTAATATGTGGACGAAATGACAACGCGGAATCCATGATAACTCCTAAATCACGGATCGTGGAGACTTCTACTAAAATAGTATTATTAATAGTGTAAAATACATTAGTTGGTGTTTTTTTCCTAGTATATTTGATATGAAAACATTTGTCTAAATTTAGTTCCATTTGGTTATTCAAACACCATTCAAAAATCCTATTTATATCAGATTGTAAAATACGTACATCGTCTGAATTGTCTATTACACGATAAATTTTCAAATCATCTGCATATAATTTAAAATTGGATTGCATAATATCCGAAATGTCATTAATAAACAAAATAAATAAAAGCGGACCAAGATGGGATCCTTGAGGAACTCCAGAAGGAACTGTACAAATAGGGGAACTAAACCCGCGAATTAACACAAATTGAGAACGATTCTTGAGGTAGGATTCACACCATCTCAGCAATGATCCGTGAATGCCTAAAAATTGTAGTTTATTTAACAGGCAATCGTGATTAACAAGGTCAAAGGCCTTACGAAAGTCCATATAAATAGCATGAACCTCTTTTTTAGAATCCAAAGCTTCAGAAATGTCAGAAACAAAATTAATCAAATTAGTAGTGGTAGATTTACGTGGAAGAAAACCGTGCTGATTATGATCGATAGAATGTCTAAAGTGAGCAAGAAGTTTTTTATTAACAATAGATTCTAGAATTTTTCCCATCGTTGATAAAATAGATATTGGTCTATATTGCGTAACAGATTCAACACGTCCAGACTTATGGATCGGCGTCAAATAAGCCAGTTTCCATTTATTCGGGAATACACCAGATCTAAGTGAAGTGTTAAAAATAATACCAAGTGGCTTATACAAATTATTAGCACATCTTTTTAAAAATACTGGAGGTATACAATCTGGCCCAGGGCTCTTATAAGGATCCAGTAATTTTAATTCTTTTAATATTTCTGAATCTTCAATCAAACATACACCCAAATGATTACCATTAAAAGTACTATTACAATTAGGAGCTGGAGCGGGTGTAGATATTATCGGACTACGGATAGTGTAAACTTTCTGAAAATAATTTGAAAATAAATTGGCAATTTCCTGCCCACCTATTGCCTTAATATCATCGAAAACCATTTCATTTGGTAAAGAAGTGCTGTTTGATTTTTTCTCCTTGACAATTTTCCAGAAATATTTAGGATTACTTCTTAAGTGAGTGGCAGCATTTGCCTTAAATTTACTATAACACGATTTTACTAAATTATCACAACGCTCTCTAAGTATCATATATTCTAATTTGTCTCTCAAATTACCATATCTTTTATATCTACGATGATATTTTGCTTTTTCTTTTATAACTTTAAGTAGAGATGGACTGAACCACGTTGGATACGATTCATTACGAGGACAATAAACTGAAGTGTAATCATTAATTATGGGATCTAGAGTTTGGTACAATATATTTACCATATCATCTACATGATGGGATTCATTAAACAATCCCATCCAATTTACATGTTCAAGTTCAGCATTGATAGATTCATAGTTGCATTTAAAAAAATTACGTGTTGTTATATGGCGAGGTTTAAATGTACGTACGTATATGTGTTCAATTAAATCTATATGTAAAGCAGGGTGATGCATATCGATTTTAGTGAGTGGTTTCTTCATCAAAGAAACAGAGATACTAGATAAGTTATTACCAAGAACTAGATCAAGTATTCTTTGATACTCATTGCTAATAAAATTGTATTGTTGGAGGTTACAAAATGCTAGCGCATCTAGAAGTAAATCGCTGATCACATTATTATTGGATAATGGTATAAGCTTAGAATCTTCTAAATCTAGTTGCCACTTTATGTCTCCGAAATTAAAGTCACCAATAATTAAATTTGAACGGCTATTTTTGAAATCTATGTTGTTTTGAATATTTTTTGTAATGTTATTGAACAAAGTATCAACGTATTCAAACGTGGTAGGAGGAGGAACATACACAGCACAAATATTAATAGTGTGGTTACATATTTTTATTGACACCCAGAGATCTTCGCAAATAGATTCCCAGATTGGTTTACGTAAGACTTCATAACTTTTAAGAATGGCGATCATAACTCCACCGCCATCTTTTTTATTCTTACTTGAACACGTTGTCGACCTATCACGCCTGAATATATTATAACGGTGATCAATAATTTCGTGATCAAAAATCGTATTATTTAGCCACGTCTCTGTTAAAATTATAATATCATAATCATTTTGTAATACAGAAAAATAAAAGTCGTCTACTTTGGTTCTAAGGCCTCTTACATTCTGATAATAAATTTGAAGTTTGAATTTTGATATAATATATTAATTAACTACTGCTAAATAAATTAAAATTAAATAAAATATATTATAAATAATTAAGACTATCCATATTTTTAACTAATTTAGATGAAGAGGTTGGATTCTTTCTCAGAAATATATGACCATTTTTGACCCACACAAAAGAGTAGTTCTTTTCTTTGGCGGCAATTCTAGCGGCAGCATGTAATTTTTTATTTTCAGGAGATAAGTGTTCCGTAATAAAGATTGGCCGTTTTTCACCAGGTATTCCAGCATGCGATGTATTTAGCTTATCGCCACCATTACTTTTGTTATAAATTTTTGTAGAAGCCAGAATATTATCACGTGTGCGTTGACTATTCAATTTAACAATAATATTTCTAGGACGCTGTGAGCTATGATTTAACTTGGCCACTCTATGAAATGCTAATATATTATTATCCGTTAGAGGACTACATACTGTGGTTGAAAGATTATTAATAATAGTAAGCAAATTTTCATTTTTTCTTTCTGGAATTCCCTGTATTTCGATATTCGTATCTCTTGCATGTTGATCCAATTCATTTAATTTTGCACCCAACTCCTGGACATGAAAACGTAGCTGGGTATTCTCATTAATAATTTTAGTTACCTCTCCATTATTATATTCGTTTGTCTTTATCTGTTCATCATGATAATCAGACAGAAATTTAATGGACTTTAGTGCGTCATCTAATTCATCGCGTATCAAGGAGAACTTTCCAGTAAGATCATGGATTTCTTGTCGCATCTTTATAATAACAGTATTATTTTTTTCTAATAGAGCTTGTTGATTTTCAAATTTCATTAATAAATCCTCACGAAGAATACGTATTTCTGTTAAAATAGTACATGGATTTGTAGACGATGCATTCAATACAGAAGGCGACACACTTACAGGGGAAGAAATATCCCTGTTACTTTTAGTTAGTATAGATCCATATAAGTTTTCAACGTCGTCCGATGTAGTCGATACGCAATTTGGACAAATCCACTTGGAACGCAATGTCGAGGACTCATTGTACTTAACGCAATCTTGGTGGTATTGGGAATTGCAGCATCTTTTAGAACATTTAATGCGCTTTTGGGACGTCATTATATTATAATTACAAATAGAACAATGCACCATTCTGTTAAATGTTTTAAATATAATATATGTTTAAAAAACAAGATGAAATACTCCCTTTTATATGCAAAGTATAATACACAATTCTGTAAAAGTATCTCACTACTTCTTGGATAATCTATATAAGATCACGATTATCGGAGGTTAAATACAGTATTTAAAATTACAACTGATATAATTTGAGAGAAAATAAATATTTTTTTAGGTAAAAATATTAAAAACACGACTTCTCAACGTGACATATGACATGACATGAAATTTATATAGAATCTAAAGTTTTAACGCTCTAGATCATCATCATTACCCTTATCCCACCTAAGTAGGGTCGGCCCAACATGTTTTCTTTCTCCACGCTCTCCTGTCAAATGTCATCTCAGTATTCACACCTTTTCAAATCGAACCAGAGTCATCATCATCATCATTACCCTTATCTCACCTAAGTAGGGTCGGCACATGTTTCCTTTTTCCACTCTGTCCTGTCAAATATCATCTCAGTATTCACACCTTTCACGCACATATCATTTTACACGCAGTCCATTCCTCTACTCGTATATCCGTCCACCATCATCATAATAATTTCCCATTGTCTATCAATTTTCTCTCAAATGTTCTTATTATTTTTTTAAATCTATACCAATCGTCTATGAACAAGGGAATATAAATATGACTTTAAAATTGTTAAAGAAATTTTATCTGATTAAGTCCCCAGTCCGTACTATACACACAATGGAAAATTCAGATTGTTATCTATATAAAGTTGTTAGTAAAGGCTAAATCTGTCACATAGACATAAATCACATTTACACGTCATTATTATTTATTTTTCTTGTAAAATAACAATTTCTTCGGTATTCAGATGAGCCGCCATCTTAGTTCTTATTTCTCATTCAACTTGATCTCCTTAACTTGTTCTCAATAACATGTGTAAATTATGATGTCACGTGACCGGTCATATATTTATCAAATACAAAGGATTATATTTTCATTAAAAGTTTACTGTTAATCAGTAGCATTGCAAACGTCACTCTACAGCTGTGTCGAAATAACTATAGTTTGTTAATGGCACCGTAAATTAAGAGTCACGGGACGCCTGGCATATGTGAAACATCGAAATTGTTCGAATCGAACGAATCTCAAATTACACTATAGGTATACGATCTCAGTGCGGCAAGAGAGATTGCGCACAGTCGCTTGTGCATGACATAGCGTCGCCACGTCTCGCCACGCCAACAATCAGGTTTACTCTCGCCTATAGATGTTTTACATCAAAAAGTTATTTTAGTAAACATCAAGTATCGTGAAAATATAAAACTGTAAATTCTTTTCGAAAATTCTTATTTCTCAAGAAAGCTGTTAATTTCCGACATAGATGAAATTATTGCAACACTGAAAATAAAATGCAGTAAAGCGTTGTTGCATTGTCACTTAAATGGTCACGAACGGGCTGTCAAATGCACAAGAGCTAATAAATCTATAATATTGCCAGATGTGTCGTAGAATTTCCTACTTGTTTGTTCAATGTAAGTTAGGCGTTAATACCTTCGTGAAGCAATTCTATTGGCATGTGAGATTATTCAGTTCATTCAGTTATCTTCTTAGCTTATATATATATCATAATGCCATTTACGGTTACGTAGAATTTAATCATCTATTATTAGTGGAACAAACAACTGAGCAAGATATTACTATTACTAGTAATGGAGTATTTAACTCTAATTTCTATCTCAAAGTAGTTATACACTTTCTCGATGTGAACACGCTATTGCGTATAAGTCCAATGTCCTTATATTTTGTTCCATTTCAATGGGTTCGTTTTTTTCTTATGCATATATGAATATATAGATTAAATCACTTACAATTGGTCCAATCTATTTATTCATCTGGCAGTTATTTTTACTGTGTACCAAAACGCAGCAAACAGGCAGACGGCCCATCTGATGATAAATGGCTACCGTCGCGTATGGACAAATGCAACACCAAGGGCATCAGTGTTGTGTTGCCGACCTTAAAAAACCTGTTTCAGTCCCTTCTTAAAGAGCCCCGTATCATACTGTGGAAAAAACGTGGGCAACCCATAATTTATCCTCATTTGTAACTTACAGCCAAGAAAAACAGTAGTAAAACCCATGGCAAACGTGTATGAAAAATGTTATGCTGATGAGTTGAGAAGTTAAGACGTGAAATGGTAATAAACAAACAAATAGGTAAGCATAGAAACTTGCATTCGCATTTACTAATTTAATTAGAATTAGGTTGAAAATACAGTTCCTCTAAGAGCTTGTCCAGCGCAAATCGTCTCATCTAGATAGGCTCTAAGAGTTAACCACATCAAAATTATTGTACATATCGGCACAGAACTATGATGTTATGGACTTATGTTTTTGGGATTCATCGAATCTTTGTCATTCTTTAATGCGCACCGAATCGGGTGGAAATCAGTTATTTGGCTTCTAAATATTTTACTTTCACTTAACGCTGTGTACCTCTCATTCCCCTGCACGTGTTCTCCAGGTGTTGTTAAAGAGTAACAAATTTTTGGCCGCTGCACTGTTCCACATATGGAAGCTCACAGCAACAAATAGAGTAATCATTTAATCGACGATAATAAAAGTTGAACACTCTTTCAGCCATACGATTAATTAAAAAAAGTCGAGGCAGTCGTAAGGACTGCTGAGAGAAATGAACACTCAAAACAATGAAATAAATGTGTTCTCTTTTACATTTTCATATTAAGTAGTATGAAAGAAAATTTTTAAATTTCAGAACTTGTTTATTGAAATTATTAACATTAGTATGGTGTTCATATGTATTGGCACTCGGAGCAATAATTATATACATTTTTATAAAGTCTATTAATCAATCAAACGTATAATGAACTGCAAAATATCAATATTACATGTACACAGGCCGCTATATTACGTGTCGCTATTCTGACACAAGCCGCTCCAACACAATACGGTCGGTCACGCTTAGTAGCATGTCATGACGCGAAATCATAAGTTTATCTTCTGCCAAAAAAAAAAAAAAATACCGCCCAATGGGCCTAAAGAAGTGTTCACTTCAATAACTAAACGATAGAAAGTGAAAATATTTACATCGCGCTATATAGTCAGTTAGTAATCTTATAATATCCAATAGGTCTCGCATGATGAACCCGCTTGACCAATCTATTATGTACCATTATGTATACGGTATAGAATCTAATTTCATGTCTCAACTAAAGGATAGTCGGTATTTTCTCTATGACACTTTGAAACGGAACGTGGCATTCATGCGTTCGCCGACCGGGTCATATTACGTCGCATTTGTCGTTTTCAATTTTGATATACTGTTGTATTTACTTATTTGAATCTTATAATAGCCAATACGTTGGTGGTCGAGTTCTGAAGGCATTTCGTATATAGCTTTTTGTAATTTGCACTGTTTTATTTGTCGTTTTCGGACACGGTATGGAATAGGTTAGAATGCGAAATATCACTGTCGGACATTTTCTGTTTCCGAGCTAACGTACTCATACCTATTATTTAATATCAATTGCAGAAACTTAATATTTCCATTTATACTAGTTATTCATTATAACTATACTAGCGGCAGCTTGCGACTTCGGCTGCGTTTGTACCTTTATAAATGACATGCTCTACCAAAAATATGCAGCCTAGAACCATGTACCAAAATTCCACATCGAATGGTCACAATCCTGTGCCGTTAGGTTCATTTATTTGAAAACGATTGAGCCTCAAAGGAAATGTATTTTCATTATATACCTATACGTATAGGTATATTAGCGGGCCCGGCAGACGTTGTCTCGCCCTGATTATGAAAAAATCCTTGACAAATTATATACTAAAACGTTCCCTATGAATCACCCTATCCAATGGTGAAAACCGCATGAAAATCCGTTCGTTTTTGAGTTTATCGCGAACAGACAGACAGACAGACACGGCGGGGGACTTTGTTTTATACTTTGTAATGATATAGATTAATTACACCGGTGTGTGTGTGTGTATTGCTCGTATGGGCTAATCTCCCAAACGCCTTGATACACTCAGAGCCGAGACTTTACTATCATATAAAGGACTTCTCAAAATAGTATCTTAACTGTTTGACTGACCCCCGAAGTGAAGTTCATTAATTTTTCCATCTGCTTTAAAGCATTTGGCAGAAATTGTGGCCAGCGGAAAGTGTCTGGCGATACTGGATACTACTTTAGAGTGATATTTTATAAACCATATATAAAAATCAGCCATTTAATTTTAAGTAAAGTAGCTCTTATTTTAGTCACCTTTCCTCGCCTGGTACCTAACCGGTTTGGTTGCTCTGGGATCTGGGACTACTATGTATATAGATGTGGAAACATGCTATGTTAATACTTTGACTGCCACTTTGGTCCTATCCGACCGACGACGGTTTCTCTTGTGACGCCACGGTGATCGTTATTGACCGGAGCGCTAGATCTTTTTAAACTTGTAATAAGTTATCCGTGACGTCTTAAAAAACATGTGTTTGTGGCAGACAAAGTGTTAAGCATGCAGAAAAGTATCCAACTTTATTTTACGAACTAATTATAGTAGTCGCTATATTTTCCGCTATTACTAAGAAAAGAAAATAAACATTTACACTTTTTTAAAGATAATTGTTCAATACACGTTATTTCGTTCTTTAAGCATTTAAGTTTTTTTAAGCGTACGCAATCGTCTTTACAACGCTATTGCCATTACTAGACGTGAAACGCCAACTAGCATTACTTACTTAGTCTTTAAAAGGCCAAACGACGCAGGAGTGGTACGAAAATGCGACCTAAGTATGCTTACGATAGCGGTTTGTTAGAATTTTACCGCATAAGAAAACTTCTAGGAATATTTAAGTATCATTGTATCTCTAAGGATAAAAAAAACACATACATTACCGTCTCGAGTAAAGGCTTCGAAGTAAATAGAATGTGGCTATTGAAATATAAGAATCTACGACGATTTTATTTTGGAAATCGTCTTGGCTCAATAAAGCGCAAGGGAAGTAATAGAACCGATTTTATTTTGCAATCAAGGGGCTTGCAGACACGTTTCATACTTTATTTCTGTCTGGATAAAGTTGATAACAGACTGTTCAATTATACCTCATATATTAATTAGCTTCGTGACTGTCTGTAGAATTGGAAGTCCGACATCTACGAACTGAGAGAAATCTTACAGAATGGTGTAAGAGTGTTTATTTTCTACTAGGCTTTACCCGTGGCTTCAATCGTGTTAATATAAATATGACCGTGTTCAGATACCGGATCGATCGACACAGGGTTGATTCCTTGTGAATGAGCTGAAGGAAGGAAGGAAGCTTTCGATGAAGGAGAACAGCCTGATGAAACTATAGATGGTGGTAGAAATTTTTCTAAGCCCACCTGACTAGCTACCGCCTCACTTAAGGTGTAAGGCTCAAGTTGAAACACTGCCGTCAAATACCTATAGGTGTGTTCTGTCGTTCTTTGCGTTAGCAGCTGTACTTCAGAGCCACTGCCTTTTTAGGTTTAGCGTGTTTACCATCTTGTACTACCCTGATAATAAAAAACAATATCCTAGAATCAGACCGCAGTGCCACCTACCGGGTCCAATTATGAATCTAAACCATTCTCGAATCCACTGCAACACACACAAAAAAATTCATCAAAATCGGTCCAGCCGTTTTGGAGGAGTTCAGTCACATAAACACCGACAGAGGAATTATATATGTATAAAAGAAGATAAAAAAAGAATTGATTATCAAAGTAGGTAGAAGTTGACCCTCGTCAAATTTGGTTGTAACAAGTAACTACTAATTGAAGGATTTGCCACTACAAATTATAAAACTCCTTCAAGTGAAACTCTAAAAATACGTTTAATAGAGAATAGAATTATTTTACAAAAAAAAATAAAAAATAATAAGCTCTCACATACATTTATAAAACAGTAACTGTGTGAACCACTTACATTTACAAATTGACTGGCAGCTAAATTTTTTATTATGATTTCTCCAATTACGTTAGGTTATGGTTTGTATAAAAATAAAAGGGTATTTTTTTAATATGGTACGCTACACAATTACATAGATATAGAATGAACACACGAATCCCAAGTGAGGTCAATACACATAAATATAAAAAGGTTAGCGACTCGAAACTGTTAATTTTATAATTATTCTCAGGTGGCATAAAATAATTTCAAGCTCAGTTCAAGCAATCCACTTCAGTTCAGTTTAATTATTGTATATAAACATACTAGCAACCTCTCACTACCTCATACTCACTATTTGGAGTATATAGCTTAGTAACTTAATAACACTATGAAACTAATAACTAGATTTTATCTCAGTAAAAGAATATACAAAATTCGATCAGTAATTCATGAAATTACAAACAAAGTAAATACATATATGGATATGTATTTAATAATTGTACTATAATTAAATGTAATAATCATCCACTGGTCGAAAATCGACCGCAATACAGGACATGACGATACATTGTAGACGAAAGGAGCGTTAAGTATTGACGAATAGAGCCAGCCATAAATAAAGGTTTGAACTTGATGGCAGAAAAATTATTCATTCCACATTGTTTTACTGATAACACCAAAGATCAATTTATATCAATTAAAGTAATCTTTATTATTTATTTAACAGTCTTTATAATTTACTGAGATCTTAGATTAAGTACAACTTGAAATATTAATTAACATTATTAAATAGTTGTCAGTGTTAATGATTTAAATAATAAAAATATTATTCAAACTTGAAGTTATGGAGTTATTATAAAATAAGCATTTCTCTTAAGAATACAATAATTTGGTAATCAACTTTGGTATTAACATCAATTTTTACCAGAAAGTAAGGTTTCTAACTTTCTACATCTCATATAATAGTTTTTGAATGTTGAACATGTTTCATGCAACCACATCCGACACATTTCACATTGAATCCAATCTGATTTTGATTTAGTCGAATTGTAATGCTCAAAACATTCTACGCAATAATTATCAATTGAAACTTCTTTAGTCGTATCTACTATTGAATTAGCATTTTGCCTTTTTTTGAGTATCTTTTATTGATTTTTCGTCCTTGTTTCTTCTTTAAATCAAAAATATACCTTGAGTTAGCAGTTGTTGATTACTCTTTTCATAGCGTCTTCTTAAGGTTCGAAAGGATATTCTGTATTTTCGACAAATTTCATTGATACCATTTTTTTGTCTCAATTCTACCAAGCCAAGTGTTAAGCTATCTTCTACCCAGTTGATGTTGCGTGGCACCACGCCTAGTTTTCGTTTATATTTGAGAGGCATTTTGCTTATCTAGAATAAATATATAAAACAGTTAAGTATATATTTATTTTATTTACAACATGTTAGAGTTACAGTTAATTCGAAAAAACAATAAAAAAATAAAATCCGTATTTGTTTGTTAAAAAAATTTTAGTCACTCTAAGGGCAACTATCCGTAAAAGTAAGTAGGGCGACTATCCTTTCTGATGCGGATACTTGCCCTTTTAATTTGTGAAATAAATCAAAATTATTTAGCAATAAAACATAATAAACAATGTAATTTAAACTCTAATGCATGCAAAGAAACAAAAAGTTGACTGAAACCACGGTCAGTAATAAAAATATTCAATGGAAATTACTTACCAATATAATTATAACGCCCGTCAAAGTTTCGCCGCGGAAGATTTTTGCTTACGCGGATTAAACACGTGCGCCTATTCCGATATTTTACGCAGCATTAAGGTCTACGGGGGGGTCACTACTCATTTCAAGCAATCCACTTCAGTTCAGTTTAATTATTGTATATAAACATACTAGCAACCTCTCACTACCTCATACTCACTATTTGGAGTATATAGCTTAGTAACTTAATAACACTATGAAACTAATAACTAGATTTTATCTCAGTAAAAGAATATACAAAATTCGATCAGTAATTCATGAAATTACAAACAAAGTAAATACATATATGGATATGTATTTAATAATTGTACTATAATTAAATGTACTAATCATCCACAGGTCGAAAATCGACCGCAATACAGGACATGACGATACATTGTAGACGAAAGGAGCGTTAAGTATTGACGAATAGAGCCAGCCATAAATAAAGGTTTGAACTTGATGGCAGAAAAATTATTCATTCCACATTGTTTTACTGATAACACCAAAGATCATCGATAGCTTCTAAACAATATTCAAATAAAGAAAATCGGTTAATAAACAAAGGCGAAAAAGTTACTAAATCGATTTACTTTCATCTATATTTTTATATATAGAGTATAGTACAATCTGTTAAAGTTTAGAATATTTGCCTGCACATTTTTTGCTGTTTTTCGCAACGATATTCAACGGGTTTTGATTGAGAATAAACAAGTATCGAGTTTCAAATCGCAAAGATTACGCCTACGAGATATTCAGAATGATTTTCTTTGACGCAAAGAACAGTGCGATGTTCGGCGTAAATAAGAAATGTCACTCATAGTTTTCTATTTCAACAAATTCGTTTGTTTTACTAGCGAGTAAAGATTGGGTTATGCCTAGCTCTTATTCAGTAGCTAAAGTATATTGGTGTTTATGCACTATGTAGCATGATAGCGAGAATTGACTTTGCAACCTGTAGACACCACAAGTTTGGTCTTATAATGGTGTTTTCACGACCTAAGAATCGGTTGCCTCAGAAACTGAGATAGCATACACGTACGTACATAAATACACGTTTCCATCTCTGACCTCTCATCTGACCTTCCATCTCATCCCCTCTAGGGTCATTTATAGACGCCAAACATGTCTAATAATGAATTACAAAATATTATAAAAAAATTCTAAATATAGCTCATCTAGCGTAGCCTACATTGGTGTTTATGCACTATGTAGCATGATAGCGAGAATTGACTTTGCAACCTGTAGCCACCGCAAGTGTGGCCTTATAAGGGAGTGTGCTTTCGCGACCTAAGGATCAGTTGCCTAAGAAATTGAGAGGTAACATACAAATACACGTTTCCATCTCTGACCTCTCATCCCCTCTAGGGTCATGTATAGACGCCAAACATGTCTAATAATGAATTGCAAAATATTATTAAAAAAAATCGAAATATAGCTCATCTAGCGTAGCTACATCTTCACAATTTCGCTAGAATACACCAACTTTGTATGAGTGTGTTAGTTTGTGTTTTTGTCCGCATTTACTCGGTCGCATTTAGTTGCTACACTCAACCGTCGTTGAAATGGTCTATGAAGTAAGTAATTTTAAACTTTACTGAAACGATTATCATATATTTTTATTATACACACGTTATTTATCTTTAATAAAAAATATTATGCCTTCATTATGCCTTTTTATGTTTAATGTAGAAAATAAAAGTTTAGTGTCAAATTAAACCATATATTGGTTAATAAAGTTAAAAACGTTGTGAGTTTATTTATCCTACTTAAATAAAAAAAAATATCCCGCAATATTGATGCAAGTGAAGTTAAGAAATAAACAATATAATTACTCATCTTATAATCACTCAATTCATAGTCTATACTATCTATACTAATATTATAAAGAGGTAGAGTTTGTAACGTTGTAAGTTTGTGACGTTGTGGCGTTGTATATGGGTAATCTCAAGAAGTACTGGTCCGATTTGAATAATTCCTTCAGTGTTATATAGCTCATTCATCGAGAATGGTTATAGGCTATATATCATCGCGCTAAGGCCAGTAAGAGCGGAGCACAGATGAAAAATGTTTCAAAATCGAGATGTTTTTTTTTGAAAGCTTCTCCTGTGTGTCAGCGTTGGCCCAGAGAACTATTACTACGATTTTTAACCGATTCTTTTACCAGTATAAAGCCACGTTATTTGTGAGTAGTATAGGCTACGTATCATCACGCTAAGACCAATAGGAGTGGAGCAACAATGAAAAATGTTTTAAAATCGGGGTATTTTTTCCTTTTGAGAGCTTCCGCTGCGTCTTAGCCCAAAATAACTATTCCACGCGTGCGAAGTCGCGGTCAGAAGCTATACACTAATTATATTATCTATAATCTATACTTTGTTGTTTGTAGTAGTTTGTTGCTTGTAGGGGGTAATATCTGGGGAGTCGGAGAAAAATGGTCGAACGAAAACGTTTCTTACGAACGCTGCCTTAATTATGAGACATATATGATTGAGTTCTAGAGAAAAGTTGTAGCTTGATAATGCCTATTACCGCCCAACGAAGTGGGCACGGGTCGGCTAGTACTTTATATTTCAGTTTGTTAGCGACAAAACTGGCAACTGTGTTAAATTTAAATGTTTATTCTTATTGCTAAGAGATGGCGCCACAGTCGAGCTAACTCGCGCTCTTTTGTCTTTGAGTGACATGCGGCGAACGGTCCGACATTGAATCAATTAGCCAGTTATCTAAACAATTGATTGTCTTCTCGTCTGCTTGATGTCTAAATTGTTGTCTTGGTGTCGATCCGTCTACTCGGTCATGTTCATCAGAAACAAAGTGTTTATCAGGTCGACAAAATTTCCATAAATACAATTAGTAACATAGAATTCCATGTTTAATAATGAGAGTAACGTCCACTAAATTTGTAGGTTTGTGAAGAATATTACACTCTATATAATCAAAACCGAACGCAAATAACGCACTTAAAAACGCTTTCTCGTTACCATAGAATCCGGTATATTCAAAGACACTAATATACAAATATACTTAGATTTATTTACACTACCCAAATATCTATATAAAAACGAGTGTGCTATCTATATGTATAATATATACATGTATATACTATATACATACATACATTTTCTACAAATATTTATTATGGGTTTTCATTGATAATACGAAACGTATCTCTTTCTTTTTATCTTCACTAACTTATATCTCACTGTCAACTGCCGTTCGCCTCGCCCGATCACACTTTTCGTAACGCTCTCGTCACGCATTCACCAGCTTATTTCCCAAGTCAAGCGTGCGTAAAGAAGTTTAACTTCAAACATTTCCTGAGAACTTTCATAACAACCACTTTACAAATTATGGATTTTATAAGGAGGCGAAAAAGAAGAAGTGATCCGCATCAACATACAAATGATGTCGGTCAATGGGCCAATGCAACGCAGCGGGAGTTTATCGGACCGGATCGCACAGTTGGCCGTGCAAAAAACCAATAAAACAATTGCGCGATCGCAACAACGTTGCAAACCTGTTAGCGGCGTGGGCCGGATTCAGTGAACGTAATCCAGTTATTATAATTTTATACACTTTGACGATTTCGTTTGTAATTCTATGATATTTGAAATGCCACAATACCTGCTTTAGTAAAAGACACGTTAAAATAAGTCGAAGTAACTTTTAAATTTTTAATTTAAATTATAAGTATAATATTTTGTTTTTAGACGACGGAAAGAGTATTTTATGAGTGTTTGTATTCCACTCGTCGTTCGTTTTCATTAGCTCTAAATGAAGAAATGGCCCTCGAGAGACAGTATATTTGATTATGTGAGGTCAGGTCTACCCGGTCTGTCCCTCTATAGGTAGGAGCCCGGCGGTCACCTTCCACGGCTCTACAAGGTTGATTAGCTTGTTCGATCCCTTGCCGCCCCCACAAAACGGTCTGTCGCTACACCGTGGGGTTTTAGTCTGTGCGAGTCGGACATAACCCACCCTCTCCCCCGGGGGGGTGGCGTATCCATAAGGGATTTCCCCAAGTAAAAAAAAAGGCCTTTATTCACGGATACTTGATAATTTTATGTATGTCCGTAAAAACTTTGAAAAAGTGCTTTTTGTTAAAGACCGGCATGATCTAAATACTGGAAACTTTAACAAAACTGGTCGTCCCATGTTTCAGACTTAAAATCAAAAGCAGTAATAGTTTTTTAGGTAATAGTGTTATGTTTTACAATAAAGTCCCAAAGCATGTTACCGATTTGCCGGACTGTAAGTTTAAGCGCCACGTCAAGCGGGCATTGATGTCAAAAGGCTATTATAGAGTGGATCGATATGTGAACGATGGTGACGCCTGGAATTGACTCCTCTCTGTGCATCCACTAAATACGATTGTATGATGTATTGGAAATACATATGTTAAAAAGATGTACCCGATCGAGTTTCTTACCGGTTTTTCTCGATGACTGGGTTTTTTATTAGGGCCTAAACTGAAAATAAGTCAATATTATTGATAAAGATTGCAAAACCTAGTCATTCGAGTTTCCACTTCGAGCAACAGCGATAGCTAAAATAAAACCACTTTCGTTGGTTTGGATGATATGCGGTCAGGCGTTTGCCAAAAGGCATACGGAATTTAAAGGCAGTAAGCTGGAAATTTAATTTATAGTTAAAGGCTATATATAATATAAATTCAAAATAAGTAAATATTATATATAAAGATCGGAAAACCCGCTCAGTTGATTTTCCACTTCGAGAAACATCGATAGCTAAAATTAGCTCACTCTCGTATGCCATTGAATATCATTTAGCTGTGGAATGCATTACAACGTCATATAAACAATTTACATTATAACAAGTGAGATTATAAATTAGACGTTTACATTTCAGTACCTGTGAGTCATATTGCGGAATCAAAACACACTATCGATCCCGTGCTACCTACTGTATTGTTAGTCAGAATTGTCACATAAACTTTGCTGGTACTCGCAGCATTCTATAAAACATTCATCGCTTAAACCGCTCTATAGACCGATACATTATTTTAATAAATATTTTTCTAATATTCTTAAGTACATATAATATTCACATACAAACATACAATAATAAGATAATGAATACATTTCGACCATTTCTTTTTAGTTTTACTATTTATTATTATTACTTATCTAAAGAAAGAATTATCATGATATCTTCATTTAATGTTATGGAACTCTAATTTTTATAAGCACTGCTCATTTAGCGACGTGTTTTTTGCCGTGAAGAAATGGGGCAAGGGGTGTGGTGCTTATTCTTTTTCCTCTGTACATTACATATATAATACTGTTAGCATAATAAACTACACAGCAAAGACGCGGGTATCAGCTAGTCTATATAGATAAAATGATAAAGATCTGCCATGTGCGCACATCTACAAAATGTACTGAATAGATTTCGAAAAAAAAAGTTTTACATCACCTTATCTAAAACGATCTTCATTTCTCTTCATTTAGTTCTGAAGGTGGTAGAGCCACGCTGAAGCTATTACTGGTTTCAGCATGAATTGGTCGGCTCGCCCGGGGTACTACCACCCGACCCACGAAAACACCGACATGAAGTAACAGTACTTGCATTGTTGCGTTTCGTTCGATCAGTGAGAGCGCCGGATACTCAACTACCCTCTCCTCTCTCCCCTCCCCACTTCTCCTTCTCCCAAACACAGGCTGGCAACGCACTTGCGACTCTTCTGGTGTTGCAAGTGTCTATGGACGCTGGTTCAGGTGACCCACCTGTTCGTTTGCCTCCTATTACATAGAAAAAAAATACAATATAATGTAATGCCATCTAGTCAAATTTCAGCACTGCAATATGTATTTCGAATATTCGGATTCGCAACCCAAATTACAGAACGGTGTGACAAGAAGCGCAATTTCTTAGAAGAGAAAACTCAAAACTAAACAGAATTTGTCACACGTGTTCATTTATATTGATTCCGTGTAAGCGGACATTAAATGAGATTGTATTTTCATTTTACCGTTTAAGACGAAGTGAAAGGGTGTAGCCGAATACTTTTTCGAGAATTCATATTTCTAAAGTTATTGGTTAAGGAATTCGTACCAATATTAGTAAAATAAAATTAAAAATAATTTTGTGTGTTTAATGCTAAATTTTCTGGTGAAGATAAACGAAGTTTGATGTGCCTATATCAAGATTTATAATTTTGCTATTTATATTTATAACTAGCTGTGCCCGCGACTTCGTCCGCGTGGAAGCTAATGTAAAAAACAGCGACTAATAAAATCATCTGAATGTATTAAGTCCATTTACTTACATACTTTTCTCTCGTACTTAACTCGAGCCGTCATTGAAGTTACAATAACTTTTGATAGAGTGGACCGATTTTAATGAAACAAAGATTGAATTGAAAAGTGTGCTGCGTGGGGGGAGCAGCGCCGCCTTCTGGCGGTGGCGGTAGGACCGGACTTATCGCTGCCGAGCGGGGTCTCGGCCATGCTCGGCAGCGAACAGGCTTGGCGAGCGATGGCCTCCTTCTGCGAGGAGGTCATCTCGCAGAAGGAGGAGGCGGAGAGGGCCCGCGAGGCAGACCCTCAAAGTGGCCGTCTCCGCCAAAGGAGGACAGGCAGGAGGAGAAGGCGCTTCGCCCAACTCCTCCTGCCACCGTAGCCGGACCTGAGGGGATGGGCAGGGGTTAAAACTGTGATCGAAGTCAGCAGTAATATTAGAAATAATTATGACACAGCGGTTGTTTGTATTAACTTTTTTTGTTTTTTTTTTTTTTTTAACGTGGGGAAATCCCTTATGGATACGCCGCCCTCCCGGGGGAGAGGGTGGGTTATGTCCGAGTCGCACGGACTAAAACCCCACGGTGTACCGACAGACCGTTTTGTGGTGGCGGCAAGGGATCGTTCAAGCTAATCAACCTTGTAGAGCCGCCCCCACGGTCCGCCCGGCGGAAGGTGACCGCCGGGCTCCTACCTATAGAGGGACAGACCGGGTATACACCGGCTGCCCCTCCTCGTCCGCCGGACCTGTGCAATGAGGAGATGGGCCCCCCGACCCATCCCCTCAGGTTCGGCTACGGTGGCAGTGAACCTAGTGCTTTAGCAGTGATGCGTGTTCATACAAACAGACAGACAGATAGACATTTCTGAAAATGATTGAAATGTATTTCATTACTTGTTCCTAGACACCTGCAAGAGGATATGTTTTATTGTTTTGATTTATATTCTTATTATATGTATAGATATAGATGGAAGATAAACGCGAATATGTGAGTTTGTTTGTTTGTTACGATCTTACGCCATAACTAATGAACTGATCATCCTGAAATTGTGCATACATGTTGTCAGGGGAACCTTACGTTCAGAAAAAAAGTACTGTCCCCGAGGAATAGGTCAATTATAAATTAACTATCTAGTCAATATCTAGGGCAATATCTGGTACTAGAGATAGAATAGAGATTGTGCCTTTTTAGTATGTTACCGTATTAGAAAGGTTAAGTAATAAGGACAAAGTAACAAAAAAATCTAATTCATAGTTTATCCAGAATCCTTTTCACAAGAAATCATTTTCTTTTCACGATGTTCTTCCCAGTAGCTATATATATATAGATAAATATTCGACTAACTAGTTATAATTTTTGATAATAACTTGAAAAATGTTACTCTAATGGGAATCCCGATTTGTTAATAATAATAATAAAACTCTTTATTGCACACACGTTGAAAATATACAAAATTAGTACAATATGTGTACAGTTAGGCGGCCTTATCGCTTAGAGCGATCTCTTCCAGGCAAACCTAAGGAGACATTTTATTTTCATAACTACCGGGTGGCAATATAAATAGACAAAAAAAATACAAAAACTATAGATAAAAGTAAAAAAAAAAAAACAAAAAAAAGAAATAACGCAATACAATAGTTATATTACGACAGCGAGAGGTAATGCCGGTGGAGATATTTTTTAAATAACGTCAAGGATCTTGCCTGCCTAATATCACAAGGGAGTGCGTTCCATAGGCGTACAGCTTGAACCGCAAATGATTTACTATAAAATGTAGTATGACAGATAGGGAATTTGAGTATATGTTGAGAGCATAGACGGCGTGATGAAGAATCTCTGCAACCTAACATCTCGAATTTATATTGTAGGTAGGGAGGGGAATTGGGATTATGAAGAATGTTATACAGGAGGGACAGGGTGTGGCTATTTCGTCGGTGCCGATTGGTTCTTATAATCATACACACTGACTATATATATCTTAAACGAATGTTATAAATGTGTAAATTTGTTTGTTTATTAAGATCTCATACCATAACTACTCAAACTATTAAGAAATTTTACATACACGTTGTTAGACATACAGAAAAGCTCATAGAGTATCTTTCATCCAGAAAGCCGTTTAATTCACATTAACACGAGTGACGCCGCGGGCTAAAGCTAGTGTGGTAATAATCTCGTATATCGTTTTAGAATGTTCTCTACCCGATATTTATTTCATTCAGAGATAATGCCTCCACAACAAGAATACCACAGATTTAGCCGGTACGTGTCTGCGGTTTTCGTTGAATGCTGTGTTACTTACACACAGGCCCGACGGAGGTTGATGATCATCGATCGAAACCGTTTGTCGGTTTTTCCTGAACAGTTAGATAAGAATGCCCAGCAATCTCATTCATTGGCATTCGTTGGGCAGATCTTTATAATTTAAACTATATTAATATAATCAAAATATAATATTACATATATTATATACTAGCGAGCCCGGCAAACGTTGCCTCGCCCTGACAATAAAACTAACCTTGTCAAAATATATACTAAAACCTTCCTCATGAATCACTTTATCCACTGCTGAAAACCGCATGAATATCCGTTCAGTAGTTCTTGAGTTTATCGCGAACAGACAGACAGACAGACGCGGTAGGGGACTTTGTTTTATAATGTTAAGTTTATATAAAGAAAAGAAAAATCGACATACCAAAATGAAGTTGTCGAACGCTTATACATATACTAGCGGTCCCTGCTATCGTTGTCCTACTTTGATAATTAATTTTTTTTTCTAAAAGTCAACCACAGCGCCACCTACCGGGTCCAATTGTGAATCGAAACCATTCTCGGATCCACTGGAACGCGCACACAAAATTTCATCTAAATCGGTTCAACCGTTTAGGAGGAGTTCAGTGACATACACACGTACAGAAGAAATTTATATATAAAGATACTTATTATGTTTATAGGTTTGATCACAGTCTCATGTGGCCTAAGATTGTAAAGCTAGAGGGGAACTGGTTCTCAAGTGCGACTGCCGGAAAATACCTACAGGCGCTTGCCGAAAGATTTTCAATTTGAACATGGTAGATCCACGCTGTTAGCTATTACTAGTTTCAGCATAAATGGGTCGGCTCGCCCAGGGTACTACCACCCTTTCACAGAACACCGACGTGAAGTAACAGTGTTTGAATTGTTGCGTTTCGTTCGGTCAGTGAGAGCGCCGGAGGCCCACGTCCTTTCCCTCTTTCCCTTCCTTTTTCTCCTTTCCAAAGGTGTTAGCTATCCAGGCGGACTTATAAAATGCCCTACCCATGCCCTATGGTTTGATCACGATGTAATTCTTCACCGAAAGCTCCGATTCAATTGCAAGGATTCCAGGATAGACGAGTTGTCTGAAACATCCTATCAACTGAGTCATCATCGTTTCTAACGCTGGCTAAACTTTATAAAATATCTATAGAAAAGTCAGCTATGGTAGACATATGTATGTCTATCTCATAACTTTATCATTCTATCTATTAGGTATATTAAATAGTCGGTTATTTGTGACGCTATTTTGACAAATATTGTATTAATTTTTATCCAATTAACTAATACTCTACGTTACATGTAATGTAGATAAAAAACCGTTATTCACAGCATATCATTTTAATGAACATCTTAGATGATATTGTAGTTGTAAAATTATATACAGCAAAAAAAAACGGTGTTTATGTGAAGACTCTTACATAGGTTCTAAAACTTTGATGAAATATAAATATCAAGGCGGAAATAGTGGATCTAAAAATCCGTTAAACAGCACTTATGACAGACACCACATCAATACACTGCACATTGTTCTAGACCAGTGGTCGGCAAACCGCGTCTTTTTCACTCCTTGGTTGCGGCTGTTCCACAAAATGTTTAGTGTTAGTTAGTATTAACTTTCGTTGTAAGAGACGAGGTGTTTATGAAACGCAAGCCTACAGAAAAGATGCACATTCTTAGAAGGCTACAATAACAGGGCTGGTTGCTCGCAGAAAACGATATATTTAGCAAAGACCAGCTGGAAAGTGTACTTTGATCCTAAATATTTCCATGAAAATGTATCTACTAAAGCAATACTTAAGTTTAAAATGACTCTCTGAATAAACATAAATTTTGTATTGTTTATATTAGGTCTTTACCTATGAAATTGCCGTTTTGTATGAAAAAAATTAAATGAATTTTTTTCATGTATTTTTTATTTGTATTAATCGAAGTAATCACCCATGCAATCAATGTATCTTAACCAACGCGGTGGCAGTTTATTGATGCCCTTCTTAAAGAAATCAGCTAGACGGGAGGCAACAAATTCTTCAAAGGCATTTTGTACTACCTCTCGGGTATTGAATTTTTTTCCCGCCAAGGAGTTATCCAAATTTTGGAAAAAGTAGTAGTCTGTAGGCGCAAGGTCTGCTGAGTAAGGCGGATGACGGAGAACTTCCAACCCCAGTTCTTGCAACTTGGAGACCATCTGCTGTGCAGTATGAGGTCGCGCGTTGTCGTGCAGGAGCAGCGGAGACGAGCGATTGACCAATGCTGGTTGGAGATGTGCCAGCTTCTCCATCATTGTGTTCAGTTCTTCACAGTACACATCCGCAGTAATGCTCACCCCGTTTTGTAAGAAGCTGTGATGAATCACACCGGCGCTAGGCCACCAAACAGTGACCATCACTTTTCTAGGGGTAAGTTTTCGTTTAGGGCATTGTTTAGGTGCTGAAACAGGATCCAACGAACTTGCTGAGCGCTTGCGGTTATCAAACAGAATCCATTTTTCATCGCAGGTAACAATGCGGTTCAAAATTCCTTCATTTGTGTGTCTGTTTGAGCAGTGCAAGGCACGTCTCGACGCGTACTTCGCGCTGGCGATCATTGAGTTCGTGGGGCAGTCATTTGTTAAGCTTTTTTACCTTGCCAATTTGACGCAAATGGACCAATATTGTTTTGACGCTAATGTCGAAAGCTGCTGCTAATTCAACCGTAGATTGTGTATCATCCGCTTCCACAATCGCCTTTAATTCGTCATTGTCGACCAAAGTCTTCGGACGCCCGCGAGGTTTATTTTTCAGGTCGAAATTCCCAGAACGGAAGCGAGCAAACCAATAACAGGTGGTGCGTTGGTTTGTAGTGTTAGCTCCGTAAACGGCGTTGATGTTGCGTGCCGCTTGTACCGCGTTGCTGCCACGACGGTACTCATATTCCATAATTATTCGAATTTTTAATTTTGTTGTCAAGTAAGCATTAATTGAATAAACAAATAAGATATATCAATTTTAAAAACTCAGAACAATATAATCGACGCGTCCTATATTTCATTAAAATGATCACTGAGTATGTACCTGGAACGGTCAGTTTTGGCAAAGTCAGAAACATTGCGAGAACTCAAACAAGTTATCGCAGGCATGCATACATGCATGCATGCATACGTGCTCGATCATATTAATAAAGCGGTCACGTAAAATAATAACATTGAATTAATCTAATGTCACTGAGGTATTAAAAAAAATCGGAATTTTTAACATTATTTAACATTATTTCGAAGCGTCTGGCAGTTAAGGGAGACTTTGTTAAGAAGACTATACTAAACGTGTTGTGAGCTATGAAGATGTGTTCCGAGGAGAGAAAGAGTAGCTTAAATCTCCTTTGACACATCCCCTAATTCTCAAGGAGTTCTTCTAGTAGTCAAATCTAATATCAGTATCCTTAATTATACCAAGCAACGTTTAATTTGGAAGGCAGAGCAAAACTGGCCTCAAAAAATTAAGGTGTCCTTAACAAAGCAGGACGGTACACCGGATTCTTCTTCTTCTTCTTCTTCTTACCCTTATCCCACATAAGTAGGGTCGGTACAACATGTTTCTCATGTTGTGGTATATGATTTGGCTTAATTTTTACGATCGGCCGCCTGCCTGACATCAACCCTCCTTGGGATTATTTTGTTGTACCACTGTATGTATGATTACGAATAGTTACGAACTCTGATGGGCTCTTTTAACCTTACAATTTTTATTACCGGATTATCTTCAGCTATAAAAGCCGCAAGTCTATCCACACATGGTTATATTGTTCACATCTCTGGGCCGGAGTGCCACAATGTCATTCTTTCACTACTTTCTTTTGGCTGAACGCAACGTAAAGCGGCTCGAATGACCGGCGACCAGATGATCTTCTTAAAGGTCGACGCCTAGGCGCTTCAAAGGGACGTAGCATTACTCGACTGAGAATGTTCTGAAGAGCTGTTCGGATTGATACCTGCTGCCGAGTTCCATTACCGAACGACTCGCCATAAATTGACATTCTATCCATACCATTTCGATAATTGGAAATCGTCTACTACCGCGCAGTTTTTGCGTCAATTCTCTGGAAGGGACTCCCATCGCGGTGTTTCCGGACCAATATACCTTACAAGAAACAAACTTACTCCTTTCTCAAGGGCTGACAATGCATATCTGATTCCCTTCGTGTTGTTGGTGTCCATGGGCGGCGATGATTACGTATAAATCGAATAAAAAGAGTGGTGCTAACCGGTGAAGCTGTTAAGACCTTGTTAGGTCAATAGCGTAGTCATATCGAAAAAAAAGACTGGTGCTAACGTAAACAGTCATACTGGATACAAAATTCGTATTGAAAATTGAACAGGTGTAGCAGTTACCACGGTATATGTGTACTATAACCATTTATGCTAGATATCAGAAATAGCACTCAGAAAAGGCCAAGTGTTCTGGGAATTTAAAATGGCGGGCATTACAATATTAGTTGCACCAAGAACGCACCTGGGGCACATAAACCACAAACAAACAATTACTGACTATTGATGCTCAGTCTATTATTTTATTGTTCCACTAGCTGACCCGTGCCCACTTCGTTGGACGGTAATAGGCATTATCAAGCTTTTTTCTAGAATTCAATCATATATCTGTCATAGTTAAGGCAGCGTTTGTAAGAAACGTTTTCGTTCGACCATTTTTTCTCCGACTCCCCAGATATTACCCCCTACAACCTCACAAACTATACCTCTTTATGATATTAGTATAGATAATATAATTAGTTAATAGCTTCTGCCCGCGACTTCGTACGCGTGGAATGGTTATTTTGCGGTAAGACGCAGCGGAAGCTCTGAAGAGGAAAAAATACCCCGATTTGGCAACATTCTTCATTGCTGCTCCGCTCCTATGGGTCTTAGCGATGATGATATATAGCCTTCCCTGATAAATGAGCTATATAACACTGAAAGAATTTTCCACATCGGACCAGTAGTTCCTGAGATTACCCCTTACAACGTTACAAACTCACAAACTTTACGTCTTTATAATATTAGTATAGATTACTATTTTTAATCGTGAGTCTTTCTTTAATTGTTCTAATATTTTTTGTAATATTACTTTTTGTTCTTTTTGTTTTATTTTCATTTCATGTAAAAATGCTGGCTCACCTCTATAAAAAATTAGCTTGCATGGATAGTTTAGCTCGATAAGATACACTACATGCAAGACTCAAGCTGAGGCAAACTCGTGCATTCTTGAGCTTGTTATACTGCCAAATGCCTCAAGCGCTCGCCAAAAAAGTTCAGTGATGCCCGTCAGACCAACAGAGGAGAGTGAGGTCGAAATCAAAATGTAACTCGGAAGGAGCACATCGAAATCTATAAAATGACCAACATTAAGAACTGCCACAAAACTAAATATTAGAGTGACGTCTAATATAATATTTAAAGACGGGTTTCTGCAAAAGAACGCCTTCTTCAATTAAATTTCCCACAAAACTTTCTAGGCGAAGAACTCTTCTGGAAATCGTTAACACAGAAAGGTATTACGATATAGAGGTCAAAGGATACGATACAAAGATACAGCTATATTGCTGTCTGTTTATGATAACACAAGCTGCGAAAGCTATTTGAAAAAAATTAAAACACCTACCAAAAAATCCTTAATATGTCCATCGAACTTGTTTTGTATCCCATCACGGACACGATCAAGCGTAAAGTTTGAATTTTTTTTTGTTTTACAAATCAATGGACCGAGTATTCCGGAATACTTTAAATCTTAAAGATTAAATTTCGATAAGATGGATTACGACAGCTTCTCAGACTCGAGTCTCTTTAGTACAGTGAATTTGCTAAACGACAGATATTTAGTCCGTTCACACAACGCGTGCGCACGATGTCACCGATTATATATTATACCACTTAGTTTTAGGATAGCTAGTGACCAATACACCAAAAATGAATCAACACTATATAAGAACAATCAATAGGTACGTTGGCCTCTAAACACTGCCACAGCATGACCTATACGATAGACAGACTCGATCAAAATACTATCCGATATAATCACTACATATTATAAAACAAAGTCCTCTGCCACGTCTGTACATCTGTCTGTTCGTGACAAACTTAAATGCGCACTTCATCAGTAGATAAAGTGATTATTGAGGAAGATTTAGGTATATAATTTGTACAGGTTTTTTGAAGTTATACTTCTTTTGGTGCGTTAGGGAAAAATGATGAGAGTAAATTATTCGATGCGCGCGCCCACCGTCACTAAATGCGGACACCCTGAAGTTAGCTATAGTCAACGTTTTCTATTGTTAGCGTCGTTTTTTCTACAAATGTAGAATAAGGCGAAAGATAAAAGATTTTTATATTGTTACGCCAAAGGAATATAACTTCTAACACGTGTACATAAGTACACACACACTTTTTTTATTATCAGGGAGGAACAACGTCCGCCGGGCCCTATAAACTAAAATAAAATAACAAATAGGTACAACTAAATAAATAACGCATAATGAAAGTACTCAGTATAGAGAATCAGAAACACAAAATCAAAGAAGAAACATAATCAAATTATAATATTAAATATTAAAGTTTATGGAATGCCTTTTGTGGATGTATAAGTATTAAAGGAAAACCTTTTTAGGAACTGCAGATAGTCGGTTATACCTTGCAAAGTTTTATATATAAAAATAAGTTTCGAAGAGCTTTAGGTTGTCCATTAGTTAGAACTAATATGATAAATAGGGATAAGGAGTAAGATACTTCCATTAACCTAACATATAATAAAGAAATAATGACAGTGGTTGTGATTTCAGATGTCACTTTAATGTATGTAAATATGAATCCTTGATATGAATAGGAGTTCTCAGTAAAGGAACAAATAATTAAGAAACCATAGCATGGTGATACGGTTCTTCTAATGTAGCGAAGTGAAGCTTCAAGTAGCGAATCCATTGCCAAAAACGATACTGTTAAATACGATCCACATGTAGATGTGGCGTAGCGCTTAGCGTATTACTAATGGGTCATTTAACATCAAGTGAGAGTCAAACGCTAAATCTTACAAAGTACAAAAACAACACGTACCAAGAACGTTTTCATATTTATATGGGAATACGTTTTTTTGTCTTAACATTGACAATCGTATTATACTTATGCCAAGCAATAAGATTTTCTCTTTCCGCAGAGAAAACAAAAAAAGATCGAAGTATAATTGTGTTTTACTTATGATCGAAAAATTAATAATATAAACTTTTTTTATGGTAATCAAAAGCGTTATAATGAAAAGTTATACAAATGTATAATTCAGAAATAACAATAATAATTTAATCTAAATTCCATTAATAATTCAGGTGTAGTGTACTAATATGAAGTCATATGTGTAAACCATTTAGATAATTTTTTTGTCACTTTGATATCTATGATCTATTAGAGTTTATAGAAATGAAATTCGCGCAATTTTAAATCCAAGATGTCTTCTAAAATATTCATTGAAATGATATGCATGTACAGGGCACTTTTGATGGACATTAAATGCCCGGTTTTTCACACACGGCCAGCTAAATAGGCACAAGTTAGGCCGTGCATGGAATACTCTTCGCATCTCTGGGTTGGTTCCGCCCAATACCTTCTCTAGAAAAGTTGCAGCGACGGGATGTCTGTATTATGAATGATGATGATGAATGTCGCAGACATAACTAACAACCTTGAACCGCTTCAGCTACGAAGATACATCGCCTCATCAGCGTGTTTTATCGTCTCTATCATAGTGAGTGTTCTGAAGAGTTGTTGAATCTCATCCCATCACGAAGAGATTTATTGAAGACTCCTTCTCCATCAAGCCCAAAAGATGGAATGGACATGTACGAAGATTATCACAAAGCATTATGTGGCCTAATCTCTTCGTGATGGGATGAGATTCAACAACTCTTCAGAACACTCACTATGATAGAGACGATAAAACACGCTGATGAGGCGATGTATCTTCGTAGCTGAAGCGGTTCAAGGTTGTTAGTTATGTCTGCGACATTCATCATCATCATTCATAATACAGACATCCCGTCGCTGAGCACGTCGAAGTCGTCGGTGACGCGAACCCATGTTTTCCTCTTAGGGCGATTAAAGAAGTTTTAATTTTTTTTAAACTAGATAATAAGGGAAAGGAATCATATAGTACACTAGCGGGCCCGGCGGACGTTGTCCCACTCTGATAAGAAAAAAAATCTTGACATATTATATACCTAAACCTTTCTCATGCACCACTTTATTTACTGGTGAAACCCGCATGAAAATCCTTTCAGTAGATTTTGAGTTTATCGCGAACAGACAGACAGTAAAAGCAGAGTAATTGTTAGTCATTTAAACGAGTTACTTTATCACGGTAACAGCGTCCACGTCTCACTCTCACCATTCCTACCGTTGTCAAATTGATGGTTGAAAGTGAGAACGGGTGAAACTCCATTACCTCGTACTGCGAGACAATTATGCTCGCAAAAGAGTTCACGGAGAGGGAAAAGGAATAGATTATTGAGCTTCCTTCCAGTGGTCGAAGAAACAGGTAAAGGAGGATCATGAAATGACCTCCACCTGCCAATAATGGATGCGGCTAACACTCTTATCACTGCAGTGAATGCACTGACCCGAGACAGTTTTTTTTTATATCATAGGTTGCAAACGAACAGGTGGGTCACCTGATGTTAAGTAATCACCGCCGTCCATAGCCACTAGGGACAACACACCAAGCGAGTCGCAAGTGCATTGCCAGCCTGAGTTTAGGGGGAGGAGAGGGGAGAGGGGGAGGGGAGGTGGTCCTCCGGCGCTCTGACTGACCGAACGAAACGCAACAATGCAAGCACTGCTACTTCCCGTCGGTTTTCTGTAAGAGGTAGTACTACCCCGGACGAGCCGACCCTTTCATACTGAAATCAGTAATAGCTTCAGCGTGGCCCTACCACCTACAAATATGCATATGTGTCATGTAAGCCTCTCACTAATTGTCTTGGAGCCTCGAGCCACAGAAAGAGGCCTTGCATGAAGGACCCGTGCCTAAAGTGAACGGATCACACTAAAAAGCAGTTTTCACTCTCAGTCCCAAGTGCCAGAAA